>JAZEWU010000037.1:367416-380212 GCA_036362915.1 Geotria australis | reverse complement strand
CTTCTTGCTGTGAGGCGGAAGCGCTACCCACTACGCCACCGTGCCGCCCTACATTATTATCATGGGAGGTAATACAGACAAATGAGCTGGAAGCCACCATTCTCCACCTAGTGTTCTGTGCAGACCAGACCCAAGTGGGCCTTGCGGTGCAAAAAGTTGAGAACCGCTGCTTTAAAGAAGCAGTTGTTTATTCTATCTCAACGTCTGTCGCTATATCTGCGTTATAGGTTTCAAGCAAATGCACAGTCGCCGATCACCGTGTCAAGTTGTGTTTTTTCAGCGTCAGGTTTACGACAGAATTTACCATTGTTATGGTCGGTGGGAGGTGTTTACTTCTAACGTTACTCATTGGCCGAACCATTTAACGCTGCAGCCCCGGTTCAAGATATTAAAATGCATGCTTGCGCAGCGTTGGACTGGTCGCCGTATTGAATGTGTGCAACTCGATTGCCCAGTGACGAGTTGGCACACATCGTGGAGGGGCAAGCCAGTGGTTTGATTGGGGTGTGTCCATTGAATTCCGTCCAATACTTTGCCCCCTCTATTTATATTGTTGGCCAGGCATTGCAACTGGAATGCCTCCTTTGCATGTTTTTCAGGGGCTAGCGAAAAAATTAAGAGCTTGTGGTTCGCAAGCGTGAATAATTCTAGAAAAAAAACGTCGCACATTCATCATTAACACTGCTTTATAAAACAGTAACACTGATTTATGACACAACAATGTAATGCTCTAAACAAGCACCGTTGATACAAATGTTAGGCCGTTACGCATCGTTGTGCTTGCATGAGGTTGCGTAGGGTATTGCGGTTGTGCGGTACGGCTCCCCGACGTGTTGTTACCATGAATTGTGGAGCACTATGGTGACATCAACACGCCGCCTGTGCCAGGATAGGTGCACCTTGAGGCCACGTAGAGTGTCGAAGGCTTGCTGACGGGAGGTCATGGGACAGACCCAGGTGTCATGGGTGGACTGACTGAAATGACTGGCCGAGGCACCACCTCTACTCCCTACTGTGCCAAATTGCTTCCAAACGGTCTCAGACATCAACCCACAGTGTAACCAGCAAATACTGCGTGCTGTAATTAATCTACTGTCTGCTTTGCAGTTCATCTAAAATCCCTGCCACAGTATGTATACTACATTGAAATATAACTTCCTGTGTTAATTGTGACATCGCAAAGTGATTAGTGGTAAGGTTGGTTTGGTGAAAATGTCGCAAAGTGTTGCCACGCTGCTCATGGCAGGTTGAGCTGTCATGAGTTGAAGACCACGCACCAGATCAAGAGACAGAAGATGCTGTTAAGAAATTGAGTTTTGCGATTAAAGGAATGTGGCTTTTATGTTACAGTACCCACTGAGGTTGGAGTGATCCATAAATAGCTATGGATTCTTAATCACTTGATAACATGCGTTGAATCGCAGTTGTAATGAGGCTTTTTGCATAGTACGTGTTGGTATATAATGAGTCCATGTAACCCCTGCAGCCACTAGCGGTGCTATACCACACGATGCAGTTTAAATTCTGGCAGGGGGAATGTATATGGGTAGTGGTGGAGGGGGATGATCACTTGCCCACAATTACACAGATATCACCTGGTGTTAAGGCTGAGATGTTTGAAGATCACAGCGAGACAAGATTACAGGATGCAGGATGACAGAAATAGGTTCCGATCTTAACGTGGAGTCATCGTAGAGATAAAGGGTGAAGCTTGGGAGATAAACGAGCAGGTGCACAGTTTGACAGTCTTAAGTGAACATGGATAAAGTGTGATGGCATTTTCAGATAAGCGTTGAAAACACAGTGGCTGACTTATAATGCCTTGCAGAGAAAGTTGAATCGGAGCAAGAATCTTACTCCAAGAAGGCCTTAAATGCGCGCGTTACAAAAGTAGATTATTATTTATTAATAAGATCGGTAGGCGAGACGGTCCCAGTGGGGTTGCTAGGAAGCGCACATGAGTGAAAAGCTGTGTTGAAAGTCAGCGGACTCTTCAGGACCGGCTGCTCAGCAATATGAGGATAATATTCAAGCTATGTTGAACGAAAGAAGGCAACGTAAATTATATTGTCTTTGGATTGCGAAGCCATCGTAAAGCGAGGGACCACTGTACAGCGCAGTGTTGGGATGCTGTCGCGGTCTTGTTGCATCATTGCCGCGCTTGTTTGTTGTGTGGTTGCTATAGCTTGCTGTGAGGCACGCTGCCCCCGCGTGCCGCGTGTGTGCGTCCGGCGAGGAGGGCGCCTGGGACGAGACGCGGGAGCCGTTATCAGCCTCGATCAATAGATGACATTGGCCGTTTTTATTTTGTGTTTACAAAAGCACGTTCACGTTCCTGATGTCCTTCGCGAAAGATGTCTGGAATTGTTGATAGGTCAGGACAATTATTAATACCGTTGCGATTTCACATTGCTGGGTTTTGCAAACCCATTACCAACACAGTGTTATTATTCTGGTGCTATATTGATACAGCAGACAGGACTCTTTGGTGGTTGTCTATAGAAATTACTTGGGAGGCAGTTATATTTCAGCTGTTGACTTCGTGCAAAAAGGCGGCACGGTGGCGCAGTGAGTAGCGTTGCCGCCTCACGGCAAAAAGGTTCCTGGGTTCAAATCCCGGCTCGGGTGCCTTTTTGTGTGGAGTTTGCGTCTTCTCCCCGTGTCCGCGTGGGTTTTCGCCGGGCACTCCGGTTTCCACCCACAGTCCAAAGACATGCTGCTGCATAGGTGAATTGGCCTGCAGACTAAATTGCTCCCGGTGCCCTGTGATGGACTAGTGTCCCATGCTCGATATAGCCCTGCCTTGCGCCGTGTCTGCCAGAATATGCTCAGGCTCACCGCAACCCTGTATAGAATTAAGCGGTTTCTGACAATGAATGGATACATCGACTTCGTGCAAACTCGTTTTGGCAGCATGCATGTTACCCAGAGGTTGCCTAACTGGGGTGTAACAATACATCGATTCATGATTAAATACAATTTCTTAAGCTCGGGATAAAAGCTTCAAATCGGAAGTGTAACTCTTGGTGTTTTTACGGTGTATATGATGTTGAATTTAGTGGGATCACGTGACCCGTAGACGTCACTGGAGATGGCTACATACGCCAATATAAAACATATATATTCTTGAATCAAATGGTGCCACCCCCCCCTAAATTGTGTCAATTGCTCGATTAGCGCGGAGCGAGGGGGGTAGGTCGTTTACACCCCAGTTATAGCCCCATAAGATCCTCAGCAAATAATTGTCTGAAACTCAAAGGTAAGCACTTATTCTGAAATGATTTCCGAGTTGAACATCTCATTTGACGTGTTTAAAACTCCTCATCTGCTCCCCTGTTTTATTCATTCGACTAAAACAAAAATCACGGGATATTATTAATCCGTTAAAGTGATTTCAAACACAGGTCACTTCGAATGAAGTTCAAAGCCACGATCATGAAAAATAGCCGCCATGTACCTAGAGATTAAAAACAGTCTGGTTTTGTGTTTCATCTGATAGTCACACAGCCCCACAGAAAACAATGGCCTATTCACACTGCCCCATCATTGATCGCATACCCAAGTACTTGTTTACACCAGTGGCTTTCTTTTGAGTTTGTTCACTGCATTCCGGTTTAATTTGCATCCTGTTAAACGTGCACGTACGTTTTGCTGTGAAGTGTTTACGTTGTTCATCACTTTATTTTTTCTGTCATTGTGTTTCATACAGATCCCGGTCGCGCATGTGTCCTCAAAAGACGAGGTAGATTCGTGGCTTTTGGCCGATTCGGTGAGAGGACCGGATTTTTATTTATTTCTGATTGTTTTCTTGATACGATGTTTTTTCATCCACCATGCCAAATGCTCTTTACACCTGCCACATCTCACTCGAGGCCTTTGGCCATGCGGACTCACACCTTTATCAGAGCACCGAGTCTGCACGGTTCAATCCCTGCAGGTGAATCCATGTGTCCGCTGTTGGTTCAGTCAATCTCTCAGGTGTGTTAGAGTTGAAAGGCTTTGCTAACGGTAGATGTCTCCGATAATGTAAACAATATACAAGGTTTTACCTTTTCTGGCAATGAGACAAGTGTTAAGATCTTAAAACACCAAATGGACACCTTTTTGCAAAGGGTCCAGTTTGCTTGTGACAAAAATGCAAATAAAATGCAATGATTATATATGCATTGTCCTTCAACCTGCTTGGCCCACACTAGACAGCTGTCTTTATAGCCTAGTCTCAGTGTTTAGCCAAGTGTTGTCAAAAGGCAAGCCGTTTTGGACAATGCAAATATCAATGCATTAGTAGCTCGAGTCTAGCCGTTAAGACTATGGGCAACTTTTTGCCAGTGTACAGATAGATGTATCTATAAAGATGTATATTTTCTATGTCCGGGTGACTCGGAAGTGGGAGCGTTGAGCTGGCGCCGCAGAGACCACGAGTTCGACCAGCGATGGTTGCCGCTACTTACGCCGGGCTCTCAGGTGGAGCGAGGTTGTGGTCTCAGCCATGTCACCAATTAGTGCACAAAAAACTATCGCGTGAAAAGTGGTTCTGCACTTAATTTGGCAAAGTTGTAGCGCTGAGAATTAAAAACGAGAAGAACAGTATTATCTGCAGAGCAGGTGGGACTGTGACCCGAGGTAATAATAATAGCATTTATAGAGCGCCTTTCACCCTAGGGTCACAAAGCGCTGCACAAGGCTGTGGAGAGAACGGCATGTCAATAACATCAAGACAGATAAACTGAGAGTCAAGCAATCGTGATAAATTATAGGACATAGATAGTAAAGACAGCAGAAACATAATAATAATAGCAACTGCAGTATCCACAGCCTACTGGCTGTTCTCTAACACGAAGGATGCAGGCCGTGGCACGGACGAATCCCATACAAACCTGTGAGGAGAAAGTAACACTTTTTCTGAGTAAAATAAAACGGAGCTAAAGATGCCTATTTTGAATGACTGACAGGTCACACGATCACCAGTTTTCAGCCTGCGACAACTGTAAATGTCTGGTGACTGAACGTGTGCACGATCACTGAACGGCGTTCACAGCCGGGTTGGTTACACTGCAGCTGTGGAAAATAGACGAGTGTGCTGCTGTGGAACTGTGAGGGCAGAGTTATAAATTTACACACTTCCGTCCGAGTGTCCACATAAAAACAAAAATGTGTTTTTTTCCCATCAGCCTATTGGCTTTCCAGATCAGTGTTATCCAGCAGAATGTGTTTAAGCTGTAACGTCTGGTAACCCGGCAGTATTTGCTTAACCAGCTGATAATAATACATACAATTTCTAACTGGCACAAATTCATTCAATTTCGAAGGTATTCATTCTAAGAGAAAACGATTCAGAGACACGAGGTTACCCACAGAGGGGAAGGAGTCGAGCCATGCCGTTAGCCGGTGCCAATCCGCCAGACACCGGATCACATATCTGTTGTGATGTTATGAGCCAATTAGTTAACGAGTATTGTTTAGTTGTGGATGGAAACTCATCCAGCAGTCTAGTCGACTGTTGCTTCTGGTCACAGGTCAACGCCTTTAAGCACTCATCTCACCGACACCTTATTCACCCCAAATAGTCGGTCAATATGGCTTGTGTGCTCTCGTACACAGAAAAAAACAGCAGTCTCAGATATCTGATCAGATGTTGGTATTCCAAGACAAAATAACATGTCACATTAAAGTAGATTTTCATCCAGGCTGTGCATCATCTTTATGGACAGATTCTCTTCCAATTTGACATTCTGCACATGCTGCTTATTCATAGCTGAGTATCTCCCGTGTCAGGGATTCTTGTCAGGTCGTGTCCTATTCAAGATAAACGATGACTGCTCTGAGCTCAGATTTCTGTTTTTCAATTAACTCGCAAAAAAGATTATAACAAAGAGCTGTAAATATTGATAGAATTAGACCATCACTGTGCCGTTTTGCGATCTGTTACAACAACGTATACTTCACTGAATTTTCTCACGTTATTTGGTAGCAGCACTACTTTTTTATTCGACTGGATTCATTGATCTGCCCACCTAGTCCCCATTGCCTTAATACAAACCTTATAAGGCCCAACTTCTGCTCCCACATTGCCCCACAGTAATGACTTCATAAATGTTATCATTGCAGGTTTCTAGTCTAATAACAGTTAACGTTTAACTGTCCACACCAGACATATGCTTTAACAGTTGAACACGTTGTGTTTGTTTCAACGACAGCGTCCCAAATGTCCCCGTCAATGGGTCCACAGCTCTCAGCTTTCACTCTTTAATTCGTTTCCTCTGCCACTCACAGTTCTGTTGACACACGAGCCGTGATTTTTACATCTTGCAGTGATGTTCTCGCCTAATAGAAAGGCCATGTGTGCTTAAGCTGTAGCAAACTGTGCACCATGAGGATTACACATGTAATTTTTTCACGGTAAAGCGAATGGGTTATTTTTAGTGTATGCTGCAACAACAATAGTAGTTGTTTTATTGTGCCCATCGGTCTCGGCACGTTCTTAAACGGCGATAAATACCAAATAAAGCACGTGTGTTGACAGACCTCTGTAGATAACGCTAAAAAGAGTTTTACGCACCCGCTCATCTAAAGTTCAAGAAAATGAGCTTTAATGTGTAATAAGGAAATAGCATTTTCAACGAGTCGAATTTCTCGACTCGACTGATGGAAACTCGATAAGCAACCATGCGATTGAATTATTTATATTTTCTCATCCTTAAAATCTAACAGGTAAAATGTATTTGTTTGAGTGACATGAGCATTGTGTGTGAAGTGGTTTGAAGCCCTTTTAACATTGTGGGTGGTACATTCACATTCCTCTGGTTTCTACAGATTCACACCATTAGTCTACATTTTTATCAGCTTGAACACCATACAGATTACAAGTTCTGGAGATTCTGCACAATCGCAGATTCTCAACCGTTTGTTTTTCCACTAATTTACATGGATCAGGTGTCACTTCAATTGAAATACGCGAGATGCGGTAACTGTTTCTATATAGTTAAGTCTGCTGTGTAACCCTGTATAGATGTGTACATGGTGTGTATGCAGGAGCCCGTGTATGCGAGTATAACATCCAGTCATTGTATTTTTCAGGGGAGAGGGGATGAGACGGCAGAAGTGGCGACATCTGGGACCTCTGAAGGTAGGGTTCACATCATCACTTGCCTCGTGCGACCTTCCACACTCGTGGGTTTGGTTCCTGATGCAACACGGAACCCAGCCTCTCAAATTGATGTGCTGGCTTTTGTTTAGTAAGCCCTTTGTGTTATTCGTCATGAGTTGCAATGAATGTTTCAAACCAAGCGAGAGGCCATTGCGGGTTGAATTTCCTTCATTCTCCGATGGACTGACGTCCCATTCTGGGTACAGCCCTGCCATGTGCCATGTGTTTGCTGTGATTGGCTCTGGCTTACCGCAACCCTCTACAAGAGTAAATGGTGACTGATATTTTTATTTTATTTTATTGAGTTACATGGCTGCTTTTACCAACTTGAGCACCCATTGGGTGGCCGCAGTGGTAACATCTGTGCCTCACAGAAAGAATGGTCTTGCCCGAGACGGTTCGATTCCCGCCTTGGGCACCTGTCTGTCTGGAGTTTATGTGTTCTCCCCCTGTTCTGTGTGGGTTTCCTCCGGGTTCTTCGGGTTCCTCCCACAACCTAAAACAAAAAGTCATTAATTAGTTGGCCGATAACATTATAATATATCGGAAGCAGTGTGTGGCAATATGTTGGCACCGGCAAACTGCCTGGCTGCCTCCTCCGCCTCTGTGCTTTCCTCACGCCTCTGAGTCGTTTTCTCTTCAAATGAATACCTTCGACATTGAATGATTATGTGCACGTTATACATTTAGAACTATTATTATTAATCCATCACTTTTTGTTGTTAGTATGAATGGAGAAAAGGCCCTTTGAGTTTTGTATGAGCCAGCGTCGTCCAGTGTTTATAATAATAGCGTTTTATATAGCGCCTTTCACTCAAGGGTCACAAAGCGCTGCACAAGGGCCGCGAAGAGAACGGCATGTCAACAATGAAAAGTAAATAAATAAAAAACCAAAGTAACAAAAAAATTAAATGATTAAGGCTGCTTCGAATATTCTGGAAGGTCGTGAAACTGGCAATCTTAAGAGCAGCAAAAATCTGCCAGCGTCCCCTAAGATGGCCGTCACTTCCTTAAAGACAAACACGGAGGGAGACAGGGAGGGAGGGGGAGACATAGGGACACAGGTTATGGTTAGACAAAAGGCAGAGAAAGCAGGCTCAGTGGTAGAGCTCTCAGGCTTGGGCTGCGAAGGCTGTGTGTCAGAGGACATGGGTTCGAATCTCGCGTGAGCCAACCCTCGGTTCTGGACAAGGAAAGAAGGACAGAGTCCAGAGACACATGTAAAGGTCAAGACATGGACTTTGGACTACGGGCAAGGGTGGTGGTTCAAAACCTGGACATTCATTTCCAACATCCTCAAATACAATGTATAAACTATACTTCTAAACACGTGACAAAATCTATTTTGCACTGCATAAACTACTAAAGAACATGTGCATCAATAATTTTCCCATTTACAAATATGCAAGTTACAGCTAATTAACAATATTATAGCCACAGACGTTTAACTAACATAGACCCTTGTGGATAACCAGTGCACCAAGCAACCTTAACTCCACAAGCACCATGACCTTTACACGACGTAAAAACAATGTTCTCCCCCTTTACGCTGCATTACCACCTGCCACCAAACCATTTTCTACTAACTGAACTATTCAGCAACTTCCATTAAACACTTTTCTCCTCGCATTCATTACCTGATGACGCATAGCCATGTGCCACATGGAGCTCTGTGCACAGGGGACAGGACACTTAATAACGCCAAGCCTCTCCGTTTCTCACAGCGCGTCCCAGCTGGAACATTTTGGCGCAATTGAGTTAATGCCCCCAGTGATGGTCTTCACATGTGTTTAACCTCTCTACACGGATGCCACAGATCTGTTATTTGCACGTGTTGGTGGATTCTGTGTTATGCCGTTAGCCCCATCATATTCTGAGTCACATGTCCAACGCAGACAAGATGGGAAACATATGTTGGAATTTATTGTTTACAGTTTAACATTTCAATTGTGCATTTTACAGTAGTTAATGTTCTTTCTACTTCCCAGCATCATGCACCCGATTTTGTCTGTCATGGTGTTTTAAGATATTAACACTTGTTTAATTGCCAGAAAGGGTATAAACCTCGTATCTTTTTTACATCATTTGTATATCCCAGCTCGGGTGCCATTCTGTGAGTTTACATGTTCTCCCCGTGTCCATGTGGGTTTTCGTCAGGCACTCCGGTTTCCTCTCACAGTCCAAAGACATGCTGCTGCACAGGTTAATTGGCCTGCGGACTAGATTGCCCCCGGTGCCCTGTGATGGACCGGCGTCTCATCCTAGGTATAGCCCTGCCTTGTGCCCTGTGTCTTCCGGGATAGGCTAAGGCTCACCACAACCCTGTACAGGAGTAAGCGGTTTCTGACAATGCATGAATGAATGAAATTGTATATTGGCAAAAAAATGTACCCATAGACGAGAGTGTCTTGTTTTCATGACCCGGTAGCTGTCGAGTACAGATTTGTAACCGCTTGTCATTGCAGTTGGCGTTTAGATTGTGCAACGATGCTCCGTCTGTTTCCTTCCACCAGCGTTCGACTCGTTTCTGGCGTCGCGAGCGAGCGGTGCAGAGAAGCTGCCCGACCTCCCGATGCCGCCGAGCGATGGGCCGGCCCGCTCGTCTGCCCAAGGCAAAAAGAAGATGGACAAGACGGAAGATTCGCTCTTTGCCCTTTAGAATCGCGTCCGCGGGGTGGGCCGGCTGGGTTTGTGGATTGGGAGAACAGCTCATGCCAACGGCCAAATCGGTGTGCTGAACCAACACCGCCGGGTTAAAGTCCAAAGCCACCCACCGAGATTAAAAACCGCGTTATAATGTATATCAAATTTGCCTGGTCACCTGCGATTGCATACAAATGCCATCGTACGCGTTTTTGGATTTGCACTCCATTCAGTCGAGGTCAGCCCCGAGGGCTTCGTGAAATCGATAAGCGGTGAGTCGCTCGTTCGGACGAAATGTCTTGAAATCCTGGTAATGTAGTTCCTTGAACGATCTCACGTGATGGCCTGTGGAGTCACTTCTTAGTCGCTCCACCATCACACAGACTGGCCCGGCTGTCTGTACTGCATCCCAGAAATAGTCACGTTTTGTATCTAGGTGGTGGAAGTACAATTCACGTATGAAGGCCTGAAGAAAGAGCTACAAATTTGACGTGAAAGTAGATAACTAAGTAAAACAAAACCCTATCGGAGATGGGCTGCGTGGTTGGTGCCACCTGTGGCCGGTAGTGGTGCGGGCAGCGGGTGGGGGGTGGAGCAAAAAGGAAGAAAGCAGAGGAGCGTAATGGTGGGTGAAGGTGGCAACGGCAGCAGCAGGAAGCGATTATTTTGAAAATGTGAACATAACAAATGATTATCAACTGCCAAATTCACATCATACGCAGATTGTGATGTAACATGTTTGTTGTCGAGCCGTCTGCTTGCCGTGTTCAACCCGCTCACCTACACGTGCCGGAGCCTGTGCAGCTCAAGTATTCTCACGACAGATGTGTTCTCCGTGTATTTCTCTGCAGATTTATTTTTGACGATACGATGGCTCAGCGATGTGGTTTGTCCGAGCGACCCAGAAGCATAATAATTATACTCGTCAAGCGCCATTGCCGGAAAAATGTGCGCAGCAGACACGGTGCAGTTCTGTAGGTGAACGGGTTATTTCTGTACAGTGAATCGCTTAGCAAGTATGCATAGAATAAGCTGTGTTTATTAATGATTATTTGAATGATCCTCAACCATAATATCAATTATGTTAAGCCGTTTGCTGGAAAATAACGTGTTTATTTTATTTGTATGACCCTACATGCACACCCGAGCAGTGGTTACAATTAACACTACTTATAGAAAAAGCATTCTGTAAGTGGTGGGCATTGCAGAATTCACCTTGGCAACGTTTTTGAAAGTGATGTCCGAGTCACGTTAACGTTTGAGGGGACCATGATGACGTCATGAGTTTGAACCTTAGTTGGAAATGCAACATAAATGGGTTTTTTTGTGATGTGTGTTTGTTAGAGGTCACCATGTTTCCACAAAAGAATATAAAACAAGCAATGCACTTTGCTTGTTCCAACTCTGATAGAGTAATGCATTCTGGGAGACAGCATATTAATTATTCGTCCACATTATTGAAGGCGCACTTTCAAGCATGTGTGATGAGAGGGATGTCAGACAACCAGGATTAATTCTACTCTCTTCTACATTAATTTGCCAACGACATGACCCTCTGCTGCTATTATTGTAACTGACTATTCCACTCTTTGGTCTCGTACAGACATTACACACGAGGTATAATTTGTTACATTATAAATAGAGTAACTGACGGGGTGGCCAGTCACCGATGATTAGGCGACAGTGTCTCCGCTGTGTTCGCGGGGTTAGCGTGTTGTTCGGCGTGATATACGATGTTTCCCTCCACATTCTGGGAGCTTCTTCGTCAATATCTCACGGAACAACACACAGTGCGCCCTCGAAACACGTGGAGCCACGCAGCAGCAGGAGAACCAGGAAAACGCACGCGGTCGCTCCGCGAGGATTCCAGAATGGTTGTAGGCCTACGTTCAAATGTAGCCATTTTGTAAATTTTGGAAAACCTTTAAAGCTCAAGTGTGCATGTAGCTTGTGAGAAGCAGATGAAAAGTTGTAATAAAATATTGCAAGTGAAATTCGTGTAAGTACTTAGAATACTTCAAGTCGAGTGTATTGATCACATACTATATTTGGTTGTGATATTCTTTGTTCCCGTTCTCTCAACTCTGCAAAACAATTCTATGCAATAACATACAAGTTAAAATTAGAAAAGGCAAGAATACTACATAAGTACTAAGAGCATATGCATAGACAACAAGTGTAAGTGACATATACAAGCAGAAATTCTATCCCGTATTGTAAGAAAGCGTACGAATTAAACTGACAGCCACTGGTATTGTAAGCAGGCTAAGAGGAGGGGACATTTGGAAACTAGACAGCCTTGATGAGGAGTGGCCACCACTCATCCCTGGGCTAAACCAATGCACTGGCACCGCAGACAGGCAAACACATTCAGCACATGTGATTTTGATGTTCTTTGTTCCCATTTCTTAACCAGCACCAGGCGTACGCGCCGATCAAGCAGCATACCTACCACCCTGCCCAACACCACTTGCACGTGTGAACGCGTGCACTTTAGACACTGGATGTTTGTTTTACGTGCAAGTTCAGTTTAGTTCATACGTCCACGTCATGGGACCACAGAAATATGCCACTCCATTCATCCATTGTCAGAGACCGCTTAATCCTGTACAGTCGCGGTGAGCCGGAGCCTATCCCGGCAGACACAGGGTGGAAGGCAGGGCTAACCCTGGATTGGACGTCAGTCCATCACAGGGCACCAGGGGCAATTTAGCCCGCAGGCCAATTAACCTATGCAGCAGCATGTCTTTGGACTGTGGGAGGAAACTGGAGTGCCCGGTGAAAGCCCACACGGACACGGGGAGAACGTGCAAACTCCACATAGAAGGCACCCGTGCCGGGATTCGAACCCGGAACCTTCTTGCTGTGAAGCGGCAGCACTACTCACCGCGCTGCCCTAATATGCCACTCATGTAAAAAATATAATTGGTAGGATGCCGAATGCCGTTGAGAAATATAACTTTAGAGGAAAACCTCGTCGGCACTCTGGTGGATGGAACAAACATT
>JAZEWU010000037.1:356191-366343 GCA_036362915.1 Geotria australis | reverse complement strand
GACAAATGTACAACAAATTAAAGCTAAATAAATACGATTAACACGGAGCTCCCCCACGCGTGGGCTGCAGCGTGTCCTTGCCGCCTCCCAGGAATCCCGTGATGATTGTGCTGGGGATGCGCCCCTGGGGCAGAAGCGTGGCCACCGACTCGGGGCACTCCTCCTCTTCTCGTCCGTCTCTGCTCCTCCGCCGCGTTCATCTCGTGCAGCGCAGCAGCGATCCCGGCTCCACGCAGCGGCGGTACTTATTATAATATCATAGTGTTCTTGACATTTTTATTTTTAATACTTAAGTGTGTATGCTATTGCACCCCCAAAAAAAATGTTGTTGCTGATTTTCCGTTCTCTGTCATTGTTGACATGTCGTTCTCTCCGCAGCCCTCTGCAGCGCTTTGTGACCCTCGGGTGAAAAGCGCTCTATACATGCTGTTATTATTTGCACATAGCTGAGAGAACGGGAACAACTAATCTCACTGCCTTGTATCCAGTGTGTATGTGGTGGTTAGGAGACCCTGATACCTGCCACCCACAATCCCCCACTACTTACTAGCAAAGCAAGAAATAAGGGCAGCATGAGAGTCATGAAAAAACTCTGTCTCTCCAAGAACACAAGAGAAAACTTTTCCAAGAGAGAGAGAGAGGAGAGGGAGAACCTGACACTTGGAACACAACACAGCAGCTAAAGAGACGTCAATCTGACACCGACCGGTGGCACGCTCACGACACGTGCCCTTATCTAATGGACCTCGGCAGAATGCTTTTGCAGACTGTGAAAGTAAACCGGAGTGCCCGGCGAAAACCCAGGCGGACACGGGGAGAACACGCAAACTCTACACAGAAAGGTGCCCGAGCCAGAAATTGAACCTAGGCGCTTCTTGCTGTGAGGCAGGCGGCAGCGCTACTCAGTATACCACCGTGCCACCCATTCTTGGAACATTTGGTGCCAATATCCACAACATTCCACGCTCGCATGTGCTCTGCGCTGCCGAGACCCTTGGAGGGTGGATGAAGCAACACTGACAATAAGTTGCATATTGCCGCGCAGTGGCCCCAGACTGACGGTCAAATGAACATTCCGGGCTCCCGCGTGTCCGCCCAGCTGCTCCCGTGTGTTTTCAGAGACGTGTGTGTGTGCGTGTTCACGTGAATGCATGTCTAACAAGTTGTGTATTCCAGTGGTTAGCACGCTGGGCTACTAACCTGGCAACCCGAGTTCGAATCCGGCTCACAGCCAACAACAGTGACGATTTCTGAACTGGTCATGGGCCTCTCTTGGGTCGACTAAACCAAAAATTAGTACCCGGTGCGATGTGTCAACATCGCCACGAGGGAGACAAAGGCGGCCGAGCAAAGTGCTGGCCAGCCATCCTCTCGTGTGTCGTGCCGTCCTTCACAAGTGCTACTCGCTAACAGCAATTGCCCCAAAAGCCTGCGAAGGCGGCTATGGGGGATCTTTGTCTTTGTTGCATTCTTGTTGATGCCAGCCAGACATATCACTAGCCACTGCAAACAGAAGCTGATTGTCCGTGGGCACGGGGTTATGTCGCAGATTTAGATCCAAAAGCGATACGATCTGAAGCCGGTCGCCAAGCCAGTTCACGAACTGGGGTGACCTTCGGAGACTGCGAGGCACCCATTAGCGCGGCTCAGCGATCCATACGTACGGCATGACTGACAGTTTTGTTGAGGCTCGTGCAGGATATTGCCAGTCTCGACAAGAGGGCGATGGAACGTCTGCCCCGCGGACGCGCCTAGAGTGAGTGCAGCTGCCCCGGAGATGCAGCCATGAGATTACGTCATCCGCATACGTTCGCTGGACTGCCGCCTCACAGTAAGAAGGACCCAGGTTCGTATCCCGGCTCGGGTGCCTTTCTGTCTGGAGTTTACATGTTCTCCCCGTGTCTGCGTGGGTTTTTGCCGGGCACTCCGGTTTCCTCCCACAGTCCAAAGACATGCTGCTGCATCGGTTAATTGGCCTGCGGACTAAATTGCCAACCGGTGCCCTGTGATGGACTGGCGTCCTATCCTGGATGTAGATAGATAGATGTTTCTTATTACAGCAGAAAAATACCCAGTGAGCTTGCAAGTTCTTTACGGGATTCCTACGACAAAACAAATATGCACTTTGACAAAAAAACCAACCAACAAAAAAAGCATTTACACATTGCACAAGTAAATGTTAAATATACTGATATAGCCCTGCCTTGCCCCCTGTGTCTGCCAGGATAGGCTCCGGCTCACCGCCCTATACAGGGTTAAGCGGTCTCTGACGATGAATGAATGAAGATCTGAAACTAATCTCCTGTCGCAGCCGCTAAACTGCTGCCGAACGAAAACTTCCGCACGCCGCGAGGATTGTAAGCGACAGCGCAAACGCAACGAGGCAACGTCGTGCTCTGGTATTTATTAACTCGCTCGCTGCCCACCTCTCCCTTCCCACCTCGCCGTCCTTGGCTCTCCTCCCCTGTCTCTCGCTCTCGCTTTGGGTTATTGCTGTGCAAAGTCCTGTCCGTGCATCGATAAGGGCTAAGCGAAGGGCTGAGCGTGTGTTTCGTGATCAGCTCTCGGCGCGGCCAAGGGGACGTAGCAAAGGAGAGCCCTGCGTCGAGCCCACGCAACGTCACCATCAACGCAAGTTCATTACCACGGAGTTATCCGAATAAATGCATCATGGCCCTCATCGTTGCTGCTTCATCATCATCATCGTTATCATCATCAATACATTAACTTGTTTAATCTTTTCTCAAGTATCATTATTAAGTGTCGTAATCCCTCCTCCACCCGACACAGCCAATTTAGTAAGGAGTTGTCACGTGAACAAAACGTGTCAATTCGTTACTACTTCAGCACACCGGTATGTTGGAGAGCGAACCCACGACAGTTATAATAGAAGTACGACGTTTCGCTGAAAGCTGCAATCAGCTTCATCAGGTGGAGGCGGGTTTACGACACTTATTTTACACGTGACCCGACTCACAAAAAGAGCTTTAATATGGACAACACTTTACACAATTTGCTTTCGTGACATTTCAGCTTCAAGATATCGCCTGCCCGCACAGAACCCCGCACCGTTCCGGCTGTGAGCTCACTTTCTGTGGAACGGTCTCGGCCTTACGGAATCAGACTCTGCGAACCGCTGGGATGTAACAAAGCAGGCGATTGTGTCGTGATGCAATTGGTCCCCGTCACGTTGAAGCAGGTTCCCGCGTCGTCGCTCTGCGTAACGGACAGCCCGGGCGCACAACGTGAACTTTGTTGTCAGACTTGTCCGTCAGTAACCTCGCTCCTATTACTACACACACACGCACCCTACCCCCTAGCCCACACGCTCTCCCGCTGGTTCCAATCAGTGATTAGAAACCTTCAAACTGCACATCAAATTGGCGAGGTGATATCCGAACAAAACGATAAGGGGTGGCCCCGCCGTCATTGGCCGGCCGGGAGTCACCTCATCAATCCGGCCGGTACACGCCCGCCCAGCCCCGAACACAAGCCGCGGCTTTTTTGCAATTGCTCCAAAACGATATATGATCCTGATTGCTAGAGGGTCGCTTGGCGTGCCTCTGACAGTGTGTATATGTGTGGCCGAGCGGCAGTACCGCTTCAGTCTGCCCTCGAATCTGTCGCTGGGCGTAGGGCAGTTTAGACATTAAGCGTTCGCTGCGGTGTCGTTCCTTGAACCGGTGTCAGAATTCTTCCGAACGTCATGGACAACCTGGATGGTAAGCACATTGTTTTGCTAAAACGTATTTTTATGCACATTATTTTTATTCGTAAACTTCTTTGCGTTTTTTATTTGTATTTGGGGGTCAAGGTAGAAGCGTTCACGTCGCGATCCTTGTCAGGTAATACTTGGTATTGCCTGCGAATTATACCAAACAATTCGAGGCTGAGCTGAAAGACAACGATGTCCGGAAGCTGACCATCGTGCTTCGAAGAATCGCAAAGAAGAATAATTTGTATTTAAGGCATTGTTAATTAATAGTGTGTAGACTTTGTACGATATTGATGCATTGTATGAGCGGTGCATTGTTTGAGTGTGCTACGCAATTATAAAAATAGCAAATGAGACGAGGGTTACTTGATTTACGTGGAGATTATTACCAGATTAATAACAATCTATATATATATATAAAATCGTAAGCTCTTTTGTGCTTGATTGTTTGATCACGATAGACTTTGCCAAATCGCACCAAAATCGTGCGGAACCTTAGCGCGCGACCACGGGCCCTTCCCTGGCCACCGGGATCGCTTTCTGTGGTTCGGCCCGTACCCTCGCGGTCCCATGAGCCGCGCCGCCATTACAATACCCAGTTAGGATAAGGCCCGCAGCTATTGCAATCCCCAGTTCGGATAAGCGGCCCGCTACTACAATACCCAGTTACGATAAGCGCCGCCTCCATTACAATACGGCACTTTGGATAAGCGGCGCCTCTATTACTATCCAAAGTTACGATCAAATATACCCGGGCAACGCCGGGTCGCCACTGCTACTGTTCTATATATTCATTCATTGTCAGAAACCGCTTGATCCTGTACAGGGTCGCGATGACCTGGAGCCCATCCCGGCAGACAGAGGGCGCAAGGCAGGGGTATACCAAGGATGGGACGCCAGTCCATCTCAGGGCACCTGGAGCTTGTTCCTGTACAGGGTTGCGGTGAGCCGGATCCCATCCCGGCAGACAGAGGGCGCAAGGCAGGGCTATACCCAGGATGAGACGCCAGTACATCACAGGGCACCGGGGACGATTTAGTCCGCAGGCCAATTAACCTATGCAGCAGTATGTCTTTGGACTGTGGGAGGAAATACATGTGAAAAACAAACTCAGTGTTCTCATTAGGGTCTAAAGTACAAGATATAGCTGACACAACGTGAGATAGGGACGACTTATCAGTTCAAGTCCTCGTAGTTAAATTGGTTTACGATGCCAAAGTAAAATTATGACCTACATTTGTGTCGACAGTTGTGCTAGTTTTAGTGCCGGAGGGCATCGTCACAATTGCTGTAGACAGTAAGCGCGATTATGTGTGAACGCTGGACGCTGAGCGGGGCAGAAACGCAGTATTGATCTCGTTTATTACTCGGATTACAGGGGATTAGCGCACGGCGCTATGAACCCTGTGACCTGGGTTGGATTCATGGCTACAGCTAACATCAGTGATGAGCGATTCCTGAACCGGTATAGGACTCACGCTCACAATCCTTGTGGGGGCTGCCTAGCCCGTGACGACAGCTGTGAGGAAAACCCGTTATTCGCACATTAATGCGTTTGTGCTACACTTTTCATTTCATACATCCATTTTCTAGGCCGCTTAAAATGAGCTTCTCAGCAGTGCGACTTTAACACCTAAAGTCATAAAGTGAGAGGAGCATTTGATCCCAAAAAAACGAAACTTCACTTTTTCGTCCGCATTCTGCTTCGCTCCCTAGTGTCCGCTTCGCAGGGTTTATGTGTCCACTTGAAGTGTCACAAAACCTGGTCTCTGGGGTTCTCATCTCATCCATCCATTTTTTAAACCGCTTGTCCTGGTGAGGGTGGCGGCGGCAGCAGCAGTCCATGGAGGGTGGACCAGACATCCCTTTCCTCAGCAACAGATTCCAGCTCTTCCTGAGGGGGGATCCCAGGCATTCCCTGGGCAGCCCATCCATCCATCCATTGTGAGAAACCGTTTAATCCTGCACAAGGGTTGCGGTGAACCGGAGCCTATCCCGATAGACACAGGGAGCAAGGCAGGGCTATACCCAGGATTGGACGCCAGTCCATCACAATGCACTGGGGGAAATTTAGTCTGCAGGCCAATGAACCTATGCAGCAGCATGTCTTTGGACTGTGGGAGGAAACCGGAGTGCCCGGCGAAAACCAACGCGAACACAGAAAAGCACCTGAGCCGTAAAAGCACCTGAGCCGTAAAATCATTAAGCAACGCCCCAACCACTGTGCAACCGCTCCATCCTTAGTAAACCCATCTCTCCATCACGACATAATGTGTACTCTCTCACTTTAAATGTAATGACATGTTCAGGCTTGTTTTTAAGACCATGACTTTAACCCAGGACCCAAGGTTGTTGGCTCCACGATTTAGAATGGTTGATTGGAAGTGAAACCAGGTCGACCCAATGAGACACATAAAACATTGCCTCTCTTGCAAAAAAAAACACCTGCGTTACATCATGTCTTTTAAAGTCCACACAATACAACATACAGTATGAAGCACATGGAAACACATTTTAAATATAACAAACTTAGTTTAAATCGCCCACGGTGCACTGTGACGAACTGGCGTCCCGCCCATGGTATTGCCCTGCCTTGCGCCCCGTGTCTTCCGGGATAGGCGCCAGCTCACCGCTTAATCAAGCGGTTTCTGACAATGAATGAATGATGTAATGATCATTTGAATAAGGTGGCTTGCACTATAATTGTTGTAATACACGTATTCTTTTTAACGGGAAGCTGCTAGATTAGCCGGCGTGGTCAGCCAGCCTCAGGTCTCGAACCCAGGTTGTGCCAACCCGGTGCCCCTCTCTAATGCCCGTGCTAATCAGTGGCATGTGGTGAACTCGCGTGCCCTGCCCACGGCGGCATGCCACCGTGTAACCTGAGACGCTCCAGTGCTCATCCCAGCAGACTGCCGTGCGCGCACATCACACAATGATGCATTGCGGCAAGGGCATTCACTCTGACGTGGAACGCGTGGAAACCGCTGTAAGCTGTTAGTGCGCGGTTGCAGCGAACGCTGGACACCAGCGTGGGTTTCCACGATATAATGTTTAATTATTCACTCATTCATTGTCAGAAACCGCTTAATCCTGTACGGGTTGCAGTGAGCCGGAGCCTATCCCGGCAGACACGGGGCGTGAGGCAGGGCTATACCCATGATGAGACGCCAGTCCATCACGGGGCACCGAGGGAAATTTGGTCGGCAGGCCAATTAACCGATGCAGCAGCATGTCTTTGGACTGTGGGAGGAAACCGGAGTGCCCGACGAAAACCCACACGGACACGGGGAGAACATGCAAACTCCTCACAGAAAGGCGCCCGAGCCGGGATTCAAACTCGGGACCTTATTTCTGTGAGGCGGCAGCGCTACTCACCGCTCCACCATGTCGCCCCTTATAAAGTAATGTTTCATTATGGCTTCATAAAATAATTAAAATTCATTTGAAAAAAACCCATCCAAATGGATCCCTTTAACTGCTATTTTACCTGCCTTCTTCGCAAGTGGCCTGAAATCATATTATTGATTATATGTTTGTTTTTTTAAACACTCATTATTTGTCCGATTACATATTAATATATAGAGGATGCAGTGTGGCAAACGATGGTGTCGGCTTACTGTGTGGGTGCCTTTCCATTCCACCTTCTCTCTGTGGTTTCTCGGGCCTCTGAGTCGTTCTCTCTCCGAGAGTGAACGAATACTGCGTGCGCTATAAGTGGTTAATTGTTGTTATTACCGCATAGAGACACGCGTAGAGAAAAGGCGGGCTGCACTCTGCTACCCCACATCCCGTGGAATGACCGGCAAAATTAAACAAACAATTCCAGCCCGTTGCTTTTTCCACACGACGTACCGCGAGAAGAAGATAAGAAAGCTCCCGCGAATATTTTTCACGCAAAGTTCACAATCGTTTTGGCTGGACACGGTTTTTTTTCTCTCCACCTTAGTTGTCTGAATCTGATTGGCACGATTGCACCAATAAAAGAAGGATTTGGCGCCAACCAGGGTAGCTGTAACGCTCATGAGCGAGGGGGGGGAGCAGGGTATTTGTTAACGTGGTTTGTAGGTTGTGATGGTTTTAGAATCACACGTCTAAAGGTACACAGATTTTTTTTTTTTGAGCAGTAAGGGCTCAATACGCTGGTAGGCTCTCTTGCGATGGGCATTCTGCGACGGTGCTTGTGCACTCGCATGACATTCAATTTACCACGTTCTAGCCCTGTGTCTGCCGGAATAGGCTCTGGCTCACCGCGACCCTGTACAGGATTAAGCGGTTTCTGACAATGGATGGATGGTCGTTCTAGCAACATGTGATGTGAATCCGAATTCTGTAATTTTTCGGCTGATTTCCTGAATTGGCAAATTTGAACCATGACCTGTCGGCAGGGGTGACGGCCAGTCATCGAGACTGATGATGGAGAGACGACCAGGGAGGAACCCACCATAATAATAGCATTTGTAGAGCGCCTTTCACCCGAGGGTCACAAAGCGCTGCACAGGGCTGTGCAAAGAACGGCATGTGAACAACATCAAGACAGATGAACTGTGAATCAAGCAATAGCGATAAATTATAGGACATAGGACATAAAGATAGCAGAAAAAAATACAAATATTATCACAGCAGGAAATACCCTAGTGAGCTTGCAAGCTCTTTGCGATATACCTGCATTGACACAACACGCGAATTGACGAAAATAAAGAAAGTCTAAAAATCACACGTTAAGCGGTGGACTGCTCGCGGTTGCTGCTGCCGATGATGATTCCGCGTCGCACTGTATGACCGAAGGCGATCCTGTGTGTTACAGACATGCTGCAGTACATCGGCAACCACTCGGAGGACTTCCTGGAGCTGTTCCAGTCGCCGTGCCCCATGGACGAGGGCAGCCCCGACCTCGGCTCGTCGTTCCCACCGCCGTGCCCCATGGACCAGGCCTCCCTCATCACGGCGCCTCTCTCCACCGCGGCCACCAGCTACTACCCCACGTCGCTGGCCGCCCTGCTCGACAGCGCGCCCTCGGGCCGGCCCGGCACCACCGCCCCGGCCGCCTGTGAGTGTCTCGGCGGTTACGCGATTACGATGGGCGGCTACGCGCCTTTCCGTTTGGAATGTGTGTGTTCTCTCCGCCTGTTGTGCGTGGGTTTGCGCCGGGCACTTCGGTTTCCTCCCACAGTCCGAAGACATGCCGCTGCATTAGTTAATTGGCCTGTCGACTAAATTACCCGGGGGTGACCTGCCTTGCGCCCTGCGTCTGCCGGGATAGGCTCCAGCTCACCGCAGCCCAGTACAGGATTTAACGGTTTCTGACAACGGATGTACGGATGACGGTCTTTCCTCACAGCTGTCCCCAAGGGCCAGTCTGCGCCACCGAGCAAGGCCGCGGGGGGTGCGGCGCCGACCAGCGACCCTTTCCCCAGCGCGCCGTCCCTGCCCATCAAACCAAAACCCTCGACATCACAGGCCTGCAAGCCGCTCAGCGTGTGTCAACCGTTGCCCAAGGTCACCAAGGGGACCCTGCTGCCCAGAACTGGCACGCAGCACACCTACAACGGTACGTTATAGAGAGGGAACGGGAACAAAGAATCTCACTGCCATGTGTATCCTATGTGTATGTGATCAATACACTTGACTTGTATATGTGTTTACCTGTCATTACAAATATATGTTTGTTCCCTCTCAATGTTGACGAAGCTACCTATAATAATTATTTTTTTTAACCATCGCAATGCATAACTGTACTTTTATGTATTTATTTAATCAATTATGTGCAATTCTGCGTGTGAATGGTAATACATGTTTTTATTTATATTTGTTTTCGTTTGGTTAATTTGTTATTTTCATACATTTTTGTCGATTCGCATGTTTGTTGTGTCGCAGGAATCCCGCTGAAAGCTTGCAAGCTCACTGGGCATTTTTCTGCCGTAATAATACAGATCTGTGTAATGTTTTTCAACCTGCATGTCTCCGCTGTAACGCAGGCTGCCCACAAGGCTTTGAGCCGGTGCTGCACGCATTCCCCACGCCCAGCTACCGGGCCCTGCAGGCCCTCCCGGCCCAGCAGCTGCTGCGGCCGTCGGCCTCCTCCAGCAGCCAGCAGCAGCAGCTGGGGCCCGGGCAGTCCTTCATCTCCGCGGGGGGCCAGCACCTGCCGGTATGAAGGCCCACACGACGCCACCCCGTGCGGCGGTCTCGGGCACGCGGCCACCCTGATGGCAATTCACTCATTCGTTCATTGTTAGAAACCGCTTCATCCTGTATGTTGTCGCGGTGAGCCGGAGTCTATCCCGGAAGACACGGGGCACAAGGCAGGGCTATACTCAGGATGGGACGCCAGTCCATGACAGGGCACCGGGGGGCAATTTAGTCAGTAGGCCAATAAATCTATACAGCGGTATGTCTTTGGACTGTGGGAGGAAACCGGAGTGCCCGGCGAAAAC
>JAZEWU010000037.1:313410-333289 GCA_036362915.1 Geotria australis | reverse complement strand
TAGTTGTGGGAGGAAACCGGAGAAGACGGAGGAATCCCACGCAGCACAGGGGTCGAACACACAAACTCCACACAGAAAGGCACCCTCGGCGGGAATCGAACCGCTTCGTGTAGAACCTTCCGTCCGTCTGTGCGGCGCAGATGTTACCGCTGCGCCACCCTGCCGCCCAATGACCACGCAACGGTGGCGAGCATTATCATCTGAGTTATCGTTGCAGAAACTTCCTGTCGCGTTATTGGCCAGTGGCTCGGAAGAGAGCGAGAGACGAGTGTGAGCAGCACCGTCCCCAACAGTCGACCCGGCCAGGCGCGGATGTTTCTGTTTGCCGGTAGGGTCGCGCGCACTGGCACGGATTTGACAGGTAGGAGGTTGGCAGCAGGTGATGAGTTACATTCCTGCCTCTTGAAGGCAGCCAGTGATAGGCATCGCTGGCCCTTTGAGATAGCGTCTGCTGCGCTTATCAGCTGCTGCAGCACAGACTCAAATCAGGGGACATACTGTTCCCTCTGCGTCTGCCATGTATGCCTTGATTTTTTGATCTCTATATATTCACACTGAACAGCGGGCCTGTGTTCATTTCCAACCACTGCTCGCCTTCATTAACATCGCAAATGCAATTTGTTTAGTAATTATAAAGCATTTTACTGATGTGCGTTTTCACGGCTCGATGCATAGTGGTTGCTCTTCAGAGCTGTTCTGGGGGTCAAGGTAGAAGCGTTCACGTCGCGATCCCTGTCAGGTAATACTTGATATTGCCTGCGAATTCTACCAAACACTTCGAGGCCGAGCTGAAAGACAACGATGTCCAGAGGCTGACCATCGTGCTTCGAAGAATCGCAAAGAAGAAAGAAGAAGAGCTGTTCTTTCAGGATAGCCGTGTCACTGAGCGCTCTCCCCCTCTCTACAGTCTAAACACACAGTCTGTAGTACAGTCTATAGTCTATACATACAGTCTATAGCCGTGTCACTGAGCGCTCTGCCCCTCTCGACGTTCCGAAAGAACAGCTCTGAGGAGCCACCATGATAAAGCAATTATAATTTAAAACATGCAGTGTGAGACTAACCTGTGCATATATTAATAAAAGTTATTATATTTTCCCTCCCGTTTCAGTTGCGACTTTAAGATATCAAGTGTGAAACGTCCTTTAACATCGAGATATATGGCAGATTTTCACCATTTTGCTTTGAAAAATGTCAATAGCCTCACAACACACGACAAATGGAATCACGTAGATCATTCCCCCCGCAAGGCACGGAACAACCGCCCCGGCGGTGACATTTTTTGGTGTCACAGGACGTACATCAGCTGTGCGCTGCGCATCGCAACAGCCGTTCTCAACCGGTGGGTCGCGACCCATCAGTGGGCCGCGAGCGCCACCTAGTGGTCCGTGGAGACCAGGCCCGAGTTGGCCAAGTGGGCTATCCAAATATCCATTATCAGAAACCGCTTAATCCTATGCCGGATCGCGGTGAGGCGGAGCCTACCCCGGCCGACACAGTTGAGGTGCAAATGGTTGAGAAGCCCTGCTTAACAGGATTCAAGAGACGGTCCCCTCCCCTGTATCAACGCGCTGGTTGGAGTTCTGCTGTGCTGCATAATGACCGAAGGAACGAGATCGCGTATACAAGCGGCAGAGATGAGGTTTTTCTGTTGGGTAGCTGGGCTCACTCTCCGTGACAAAGTGAGCAGCACAGCAATCCGGGAGAGCCTCGGAGTAGAGTCGCTGCTTCTTCGGATTGAGAGGAGCCAGTTGAGGTGGTTCGGGCATCTGGTAAGGATGCCCCCTGGGAGGCTCCCCCGGGAAGTCTACAAGGCACGGCCCACTGGGCGGAGACCTAGAGGCTGACCCAGGACACGCTGGAGGGATTATATCCCTTGGCTGGCCAGGGAATACCTAGGAATCCCTCAGGAAGAGCTGAAATCTGTTGCTGAGGAAAGGGATGTCTGGTCCACCCTCTTTGGACTACTGGCGCCACGACCCTCACCAGGACGAGCGGTTTAGAAAATGAATGGATGGATGGACGTAAGCCGGTATGTTATTGCACATAATTGTTTTGCACAGAGTTGAGAGAACGGGAACAAAGAATCTCGCTGCCATGTATCTTATGCGAATGGGATCAATACGCTTGACTTGGACGGATGACGGGGTCATAAGGTGACAATTCTATCCCACGGCCCATTTCCACTGTCGGGTTATCTAGCACGAATAAAGGGAAATGGGAAAACACTGAAACGTGATCTAAATGCCGGTGAGCGTAATGTGGGTTTGTTTCGTGGGATAAATGGGGGTATTTTCAAGAAGGTACCTGTAGCAAACATTCCATGAAAGGAAAAGCTTTGTTTTGTAGATATCTCTCAACAAGACATGCCGTGCAGAGGTTGGAACTGTTCAGTTGTTGGGACACTGTGATAAAACATGCCTTAGTTTCACTATCATCATCAGCTGTGATATATCCACTGCTGGATGAAAGCCTCTGAAAGCTGTTGCTACCCATCAAGGTTCACCGACGTCACAATCCATTTATCACCAGCTGATCTCAGCACTCCATCTCCATGATGGGCGTCCTCGCAGGCGCGTTCCCTCCTTGAGCTGCCGTTCAGTCACCAGTCCCGTCCATCAGTCATCCCCCCGTCTTTGTTGTGTCAATGCAAAGAGCTTGCAAACTCACTGGGTATTTTCCTGTGCAATAATAAACATCTATCTATCGATCCTAACGTGTACTGCTCAACCTGACTATTAATTCATTGTCAGAAACTGCTTCATCCTGTACAGGGTCGCGGTGACCCGGAGCCTATCCCCGCAGACACAGGGCGCAAGGCAGGGCTATACCCAGGATAGGACGCCAGTCCATCACAGGGCACCGGGGGCAATTTCATCCGCAGGCCAATTAACCTAGACAGCAGCATGTCTTTGGACTGTGGGGGGAAACCGGAGTGCCTGGCGAAAACCCACGCGGACACAGAGAGCCGGGATTCGAACCCGGGCCCTTCTTGCTGTGAGGTGGCAGCGCTACCCAGCGCGCCGCCGCGCCGCATTCATTCTCTTGATCCGCAATAATAAAAAAAACCCTATTTTTAAATAATTCAACTGTTACTGTGCTGAACTGCAGATAATCCTAGCAACCTGCCACAGCACATTTGTTTAGCTTCCCTCCGTATGGGGATATTTTGTCTGCAGTGCATCCCACTGAACAATAACAGTGGCTGTTGTGTTTAGAGCAACCTTTAAAACGCCTGCTATCACGGCTGAGAAATGAAAATAAAGGAATATATATATAAACAACGACGAGTGCCGTATTTAGTCTAGGCGCAGAGCCTGTGGTTTTGCTGACAAGCGGCGGAGAGTTTGACGTCACGATATTTGAGAATGTCACGACGGTGTCCTGGTCACATGGGCACTGGGGCGACACGGTGGCGCAGCGGAACACTCGAGTCTCACAGAAACAAGCACCTGGGTTCAACCCCTGGCTCGGGTGCCTCTCTGTGGAGCGTTTTGTGCGCTCTCTCCGTGTTCGTCTGGGTTTTCGCTCGCTATTCTGATTTCCTCCTATAGATTAGAACAAATCTACATGTTGCTGCTGCATAGGCTCATTGGCCTGCGGACTGAATTGGACTGGCGTCCTATCCTGGGTCTAGCCCTTCCTTGTGCCCTGCGTCTACCGGGATAGGCTCCGGCTCACCGCGACCCTGTACAGGATTAAGCGGGTACTGGAAATGAATAAATGACAGACTGACATGGGGAAAACACGCAAACTCCACACAGCAGGGCACCCAGACCGGGAATCGCACCCAGAACACTCTCACTGTGAGGTGGCTGAATGAGCTATTGCGTCTAACACTCGTATTCAGGCCTACGTGTTCCCCAGTGGGTTTCTGCCAACCGGCGGATGTGCCGATCTGACAATGACATTCTCCAATTTGACAACTGCTGCCAAACCCTCATGTATTGCTGTGAGTGTAAATAGGCGCGATGGCCCGGTGGCAACCCTCTCCTCCGTTTGTGTCCGAACGTGGTGGCTGAGTGATTAGCGCTGTGCCGGGCTACAAACCTGGCAACCTGAGTTCGAATCCCTCTCACGGCCCACACCAGTGACGATTTTCTAAACCGGTCATGGGCCTCCCCTACGTCGACTCAGCCTCAAATGAGTACCTGGTACGGTGTGTAAACATTGCCACTAAGGAGACAAAGGCTACCGGGCGTGGTGCTGGTCACCAACCTCCTCGTGTGCCGTGTCAACCATCATAGGTGCTACTCGCTAACGGAACTTGCCCCTACAGTCTGTTAAGGCTATACGAGGGATCTTTGTAGTGCTCGTAAGAGCATCGGTGAGCGCGTTAACTGATGCAATAGGCAAGCAAGGTGCCTACGCGAGCTTTGGAAGGCCACCAGCAAGTATTCATTCATGGTCCCTTGTCAACCAGTGCTAGGTCACTGGCTTCACGGTGACCTGTATGTATTGCCATCAAGCAATACATTCATTCATTAATTGTCAGAAACCGCTTAATCCTGTACAGGGTTGCGGTGAGCCAGATCCTATCCCGACAGACACAGGGCGCAAGGCAGGGATATTACCCTAGATGGACGCCAGTCCATCACGGGGCACCAGGGGCAATTTAGTCCGCAGGCCAAATTAACCTAAGCAGCAAGCATGTCTTTGTACCGTGGTAGGAACCTGGAGTGCCCGGCTAAAACCCAAAGTCCACACAGAAAGGCACCGGAGCCGGGATACGAACCCGGGTTCTTCTTGCTGTGAGCTGGCAGCGCTACTCTCTGCTTCCCTCATTGCTGGCGAGTGGTGTGGTGGATTCTCCTACGGAGGAATATTAAATCGTTGCTCTGAGGATCGTAGATTTGAGACGGATGCCTCAAACAACATTTTAGTTTATCTATTTGGGGTGTGAGTGAAAAAAAGAAGACGTTACATGTTTTGTCTGTTAACCAGGCCGCTGTGGAATGTGATGCCGTGCGGCAGGTAAAAAAAAAACATTAAAATGTGACGATAAATATTTAAATTCCCCGATACCAGACATTCACCGCAAAGTCAAACTTGCTGACCCGTACCCCGCGAACATTTCCCGCACTGGCTTTTCTGAAACGGCGACGCTGTTAGGTGGCTGACAATTTAGAGACCAGAATGTTATAAACTGCCGAGGTGCAAACACGCGGTCCCCACAGTCTCTGTCGACCACAGTATGCGCGATAAGATAACCGCCGTTAACATTTAAGAGGGGCACGGAACGCATCCGCCATCAACAACAACAACAAAACACGGCATTCAGCGCGCAGAGCCAAGCGTCGCCATTGCGTGAGAAGCGTTTGATACACTTGAGCAAGTGAAAATAAGAATCTCTGGCTTTCTCACGATTTCCGAGAGATAGCAAGGCTTGCATTGTCGTGATGGGCTGCAACAAACAAGGAGTGACGAATGCATGCATCTCGCTCTCTCTTGCTCTCTCTCTACTTTCAGCGATCATTGCTATAGTTTCTAACTTACGAAACGGGCTCTAAAGTGTCTCTCTCGCTCTTTCTCCAGTGTGAACCGTGGGGCCAGCTCCACACCCGGGCGCTGGGAAGGTTACTTTACGTTTCCCATTACTGATGGGTGGCACGATACAATCCCATTTGGCGTGGGTTTTTTTTATCAAGTGTCAAAATACAGAGGTTATCTCCAGACGCTACATAAATGTGTCGTGTAGGCACGGATAGATGCGTCTGCTGTACAGCTGGTGCAGCGCTGTGGATAGACCACACCGCTTGTGTGACACGAATTGACGGGTTTCAACCCAGGACACCGACGATGACTCCACAGATGGAGTCCATCCATGGACAGAATCCGGTCAGAGGAGCAAATCCATCTCTACCGCCGTCTACCGGCGTCGGGCCGCCTCGCACGCGGGACCCGGGACGCCACTCATCATCATCATCATCGTCTTCTTTCATCATTGTCAGAAACCACTAAATCCTGTACAGGGTCGCGGTGAGCCGGAGCCTATCCTGGCAGACACAGGGCGCAAGGCAGGGGTATACCCGGTATGAGACGCCAGTCCATCACAGGGCACCGGTGGCAATTTAATAATAATAATAGCATTTAATTGAGCGCCTTTCACCCGAGGGTCACAAAGCGCTGTACAAGGGCATCGGAGAGAACAGCATGTCAACAACGACAGGAAAAAAAAGGGCTAATAAAAACTAAAGCAGCGAAAATTCAATGATTAAGGCTGCTTCGAATACACTGAAAGGTTGTGAAACTGGCAATATTAACAGCGGCAAAAATCTGCCAGCGTCCCCGAAGATGCCCTTCACTTCCTTAAAGACAAACACGAGGGAGGCAGGGAGGGAGGGTGAGCAACAATTTAGTCCGCAGGCTAATTAAACGATGCGGCAGCATGTCTTTGGACTGCGGGAGGAAACCGGAGTGCCCGGCGAAAACCCACGCGGACACGGGGAGAACATGCAAACTCCACACAGAAAGGCACCCGAGCCGGGATTGGGACCTTCTTGCTGTGAGGCGGCTCGCGGGACGCGACTGGCGGTCACCCAACCGAGCGCCGCCTCGACCGTGCTTATCTCACAAGATGCCGCGAGATTGGACGAGCGTTCAGGGACATGTGGTCATCTGAGGGCAGCCGGTGTCATCAGCTTCTCAGGCAGCGACTCGGCCAAGCCGGTTTCTGCTAGACTACACACAGACCAAATACACAGACTGCTGTCGACCTCAGCTCGCACTCACGGATGGATATTTCAAGCAAGAGTCAAGCGTGTGATATTCGGTCAGACAACTCGACAAGCCTATTATCCATCCATCCATAGTCAGAAACCGCTTAATCCTGTACAGGGTCGCGGTGAGCTGGAGCCTATCCTGGCAGACACAGGGCGCAAGGCAGGACTATACCAAGAATGGGACGCAAGTCCATCCCAGGGCACCGGGGTTAATTTAGTCCGCAGACCAATTAACCTATGCAGCAGCATGTATTTGTACTGTGGGAGGAAACCGGAGTGCCGGGCAAAGACTCGGCACTCGGGTTTCCTTCCACAGTTTAAAGACAAGCCGATTATTTATTTTTTTAATGCTAGAGAAGGAGTGCGTTCAGTGATACGGATATCCCGAAAGAACAGCTCTGAAGAGCAAACATCATAAACCGTGACAAACATACGTCACTAAAATGAGATTTTATGTTACTGGGGTGGTTAAACGTATAGTTAGCAGCAGCCACGATCGATAAAGGCTTCCCCAAGCTTCCGCACCACGTACCATGATCCTACACTGCATCAATACACCTAGCACCTGGCCATGTGCGGATTCCATCTCCTGTCCTTTTTCAAAAAATATTATTTGTTATTGGCCCAAATTGATGCTAAACTCCATTAGCAATTAGATCCTCTCGGGGTCAATACAGATTTAAATGTTTCACGACGTATTCATGTAGATTTTCACGGCTCAATGTATGAGGATTGCTCTTAAGAGCTGTTCTTTCGGGAAAGCAATGGTGAGTTTCTCTCTCCTGAGCTGTGAGGCGAAACGTCACGAAGGTGAAGAAACGCTTGCCATGGCTATCTATAAAGAGCAGTTCCGTCACGCATTTCTCAATGTTTTACTACTGTATATTGTGCGAGCATAATAGAGCCTGCCGCTTATTTTAAACGCTGTTTGCCAACTGTTGTCTCGAGGAGGAAGTGGGACAAGCACTGGGCAGTCCTTCCGTTGGCCGATATGGAATTTAAATGTTTGTTTTCTCATTGTGTGCGCTAAAGTCCCCTACGTTCGGAAAAGCGACTTTAAATGAGGTCGCCATGCAGACTTGGCAAGCTCCTCCCGCTACTATAATAATGATACAATTTATAACGCGCCGCGAAAATTCCATGCCTGGTCATGGACGAGACACAGACACGGAGGCGTAGCGAGGAGAGGGGAGGAGGTAGCCGGCGCCAACCCGCCACACACTGCTTTCCTATATATTATGATGTTATCGGCCAATTAATTAATGAGTGCTTTTTTATTGCGGGAGGAAACCGAAGAACCCGAAGGAAACTCACGCAGAACAGGGGGAGAACACACAAATTCCACACAGAAGGGAACCCGAGCCGGGAAACGAACCCGGGATACGAACCCGGGACCTTCTTGCTGTGAGGCGGCAGCACTACTCACCGCGCCGCCCATATTATAATTTTACGGGCCAATTAATGAATAACAGGGGGAGAACACACATACTCCACACAGAAAGGCGCCCCAGGCGGGACTCGAACCGCCTCGGGCAGGATTTTCTTTTTGAGGCGCAGATGTTATTTTACTACCACAGCATCCAGCTCGTCTCAATCATTAATTTAATATCAGCCATGTTTGTCTTTAAGGAAGTGACGGCCATCTTAGGGGACGCTGGCAGAATTTTGCCGCTCTTAAGATTGCCAGTTTCACGACCTTTCAGTCTATTCGAAGCAGCCTTAATCATTTAAATGTTTTTGTTCCTTTGGTTTCAATTTATTTTTCATTGTTGACATGCCGTTCTATTCGTGGCCCTTGTGCAGCGCTTTGTGACCCTCGGGTGAAACGCGCTATATAAAACGCTATTATTATTATGGTGTATCCAGAAAGGCTCCCGATGCGGGAGTCGAACCGCCTCGGGCGATACATTCATTCTGCGAGGCGCGCAGATGTTACCACCGCGCAGCCACCCTAGCACGCACTATTTGAGCGGAGAGGGGTCAGGGGAGCTGCTGACTTTCTGAGAGCGTGGCTGGCGCCTGTCAGCCGAGTGCCGAGCGTCTCGTCACCGCGCCTCCAGGCCGGGCGGGCTGCCCGCTCGCTCTCCGTGTCGCGCGTCACGCGGCGCACCCGGGGGAGCGTCGTGACGCCGGCTCCCGCCGTCTGGCGGCCAGGTGACGACGTGGGCGGCGCGACACGTGGGAGGAGCGCCTGTCTCTCCCCGCGCCTCAATCGGAGCCGCAGTGTGGGCGCGCTCCTGGCTCACGGGCCCTCCGTCTGACGCTCCTCTGGGCTGGCGCTACCAAGACTACGTTCCCTCCGGTAATGACCGTCTTGTCTCCCTTCTTCAACTCACAAGGCTTTCCTCAACGCAATCGTTTCGTTCTTAATGTAGAGTTTTACGCAAGAAGGTGGTGGGGTTGGGATCGTGATTCGCGTGTTTGTTGTGTCAATGCAAGAATCCCGTCAAGAGCTTGTACTGTGATAATATGTTCGTGCTGTGATAATACACATCTGTCAGTGTTAGGGATAGGAGCCGGTGTTGTATGACAAGAATCCCATGAAGAGCTTGGAAGCTCACTGGGTATTTTCTGATGTAATAATAAACATCAGTCTATCTATGGGCACATTTTTACCAGTGTAAAGATTAATGTAAACAAAATACGAGGTTTTACCTTTTATGGCAATGAGAGATCTTAACATCTATCTATCTAGAAGTATTATGGTCTGTGTGTTGCTGAGAATTGGTATAACTGTGCCGGAGACGGCAGATAATTCGTGTTCAGTTGTGGAAATCACGTGCTCGGCTTTCGTTTTTTCAAAGACTTGAAAGTAAATCGTGTATAAATGTTATATTTTGAATTCCAAGTGGTTAAACGGTGAAATGTCGTCGCGTGAACTGGATCACTCCCCGTCCGTGCCGACACGCGTTGCCGCGTTGACTATACAGTTTGTAATGAATTCCAATCGCCGCTCACACAGAGCTTGTGATTCTACACCGAGAAATATGCATTGAAAACTTTGCCTAGGTTATCCATGCCCTCGCTGTAAGTCACTACCCATCACAATGTGATCGTCTCACAGCATGACCTTCACTGACATCAAGGTATATGCAAAAGAAACGTTACTATCAATGATAGTGACAACTTCAATTTGACATTTGCAACAACTGAAGAGGCACATTTTATTAAAAGCTGGACTAGCTTTGAAACAAAAGTGCAGTATATACCGACAATAAAAGTCTATCAGTCATTTGAGTAATTTAAACTTAAATGATGTATACTGATATATGGAGTTTGTGCAACATATGTTGGGATGGTCGTTTTTGCAGTCTGATTATTTCCGTGTTATTATTAAGCAGCCATCAATTAGGGGTTGTTTTCAGCAAATGTGAAGCGTGTGAACAATAGTGTGAGGTTATCTCGATCCAACACAAAGTCTCAGTAATAAATGCTGTACTACAGCCACGACGTTAGCAAGGCTAATGACAGAACAAACCCCGTACATACAGTCATTCATTGTCAGAAACCGCTAAATCCTGTACAGCGTGGCGGAGAGTCGGAGCCTATCCCAGCAGACACAGGGCGCAAGGCATGGCTATACCCCGGATGGGACGCCAGTCCATCACAGGGCAGAGAACAAACCCCGTACGTACAGTATATCCATAACTACGCATAGTACTCGCCAACGTATGTGCGTGCCAGCCGTATGTGCGTACCGACCTGCAGCGGATGCTACCATCCCATCAATGTATGCATGAGTACTATTTACGTAATTTTCGATGCATTTCCGAATACCACGATCGCAAATTGATGAGGGAAAAATATTATTCAGCAAATACTGGATCTAAAACAAGCATTTCCACCCACTGCAAACACTGGGTCAAGTCCAATACAGGCTAGTCATTTGTAATATTTTATCCCCAAAAAAGGTAATGACCAGGTTTATTTTTCCAGTATTATTTTTCCAGGGTAGCAGGGTGGGGCAGTGGTAACGTCTGTGCCTCACAGAAACAAAGTCTTGCCTGGAGGAGGTTCGATTCCCACCTCGGGCGACTTTCTGTGCGGAATGTGTGTGTTCTCCCCCTGTTCTGCGTGGGTTTTCTCCGGGTTCTCCGGTTTCCTCCCACAACTAAAACACACTCAATTGTTTAGATAATAATAATAGCATTTATAGAGCGCCTTTCACCCGAGGGTCACAGAGCTCTGGATGAGGGATTCCTGCGACACAACAAACACTCGAACTCACCAGCGCGCACAACACATAGAATCAAACGGTAACATCTGAATTGGCCAATAACATCGTAATATATAGGAACGCAGTGTGTGGCGGGTTGGCGCCGGCTGACCGCCTGGTTGACTCCCCCCCCCTTCTCTGCAGTTTCCCCGTGCCTCTGTATCCGTGTCTCGTCCGTGACCAGGCGTGGAATTTGCGCGGCGCGTTAGACATTGTATTACTCTTATTGTTAGGCGTTACACGTCGCTCATTCCGCCGTGTGGCCTACACAGGACCTGCCCTTCTCTGTTTTACAAACGTCTCAGGGAGGTTTCTGCTCAGAGCATTCCTCCACACACGATGCTATCTCGACGCGGCTGCTGTCTGCAGAATTGTGAACGACAGAGCACCGTGTTTGTCTGGGCGCAACCCGCCACACAGGGATGCAGTCTTGTGTGTTCTTCCCCTGTTCTGCGTAGGGTTCCTCCGGGTTCTCCGGTTTCCTCTCGCAAGTTAATTAAAAAAACACCCGTTAATTATTTGGCCGATAACATCATAATATATAGGAAGCAGTGTGTGGAAATATGGCGCCGGCAAAACCGCCTGGCTGCCTCCTCCGCCTCTGTACTTTCCTTCTCTCGTCGAATGACTATCTTCGACATTGAATGAATATGTGCCACGCGTTATAAATGTAAATTTAATATTACAATTATTAGGTGCATCTGATGAAAGTTAGAGTACACTTGCTTTTCCTCTAACTAATTTCCCGTCCAGCGTTTCATGCCCGCTCACCTATGGGTTTGCCCACTCGGCAGGGTGGCGCAGTGGTAACATCTGCGCCTCATGGAAAAAAAAGTCCTGCCCGAGGCGGTTCAATTCCCGCCTCGGGCGACTTTGTGTGTTCTCCCCCTGTTCTGCGTAGGGTTCCTCCGGGTTCTCCGGTTTCCTCCCAGAATAAAAAAAACACTCATTAATGAATTGGCCGATAACATCATAATATATCGGAAAGCAGTGTCTGGTGTGTTGGTGCCGGCTGACCCGCCTGGCTGACTCCTCTCCTCTCTGCGGTTTCCTCGCTACGCCTCTGTATCCATGTTTCGTCCATGTCCAGGATTAAGCGATTTCTGGGGGTCAACGTAGAAGCGTTCACGTCGCGATCTCTGTCAGGTAATACTTGGTGTTGCCTGCGAATTCTACCAAACACTTTGAGGCCGAGCTGAAAGACAACGATGTGCAGAAGCTGACCATCGTGCTTCGAAGACTCGCAAAGAAGAAGCGATTTCTGACAATGGACGGATGGATGGTTTATGAACGCCTTCCTTTTTGTGCCACGTTTTGCGGTTTTCCAACGTGTGCTTATTGTGAATGTAGCGGCCTCTAGTGACTTGAGGAGGTCACGAACCCGTTACATGGAATGCATCCGAATCAAAGCACCGCCATAGATGATGACACCGCCTGAGCTTAAGAATCAAGAACAGTCACTAAGAATGCAGCGACCAGGTGGCTCAGAAGTCGGAGTGCTGAGCAGGTTCGAATCCGGGCAGCCGCCTCTGATTAAAGTGCGTTCTCAAGTGCACCGAGTTGAAAGTCGCAGACTACAAAAGACATAAACACAATGACGTTGGTTCTACACTTATGTGGCTAAATTCCAGCAATACGAATGTCAAGCGACAGACATTCATTACTCTCGTCTGCAGAGGGAGTGGGAAAGTGCTGCCTTCCGCTGCGGGAGGGTCAGAGGTCACATGAAGGCATCTCGGATGTTTATTCATCATACATCCGTTGTCAGACACCGTTTGATCTTGTACAGGATTGCAGTGAGTCGAAGCCTATCCCGGCGGAGCTATTCCCAGGATGGGACGCCAGTCCATCACAGAGCACCGGGGGAAATTTAGTTAGCAGGCCAATTAACCTATGCAGCAGCATGTCTTTGGACTGTGGGAGGAAACCGGAGTGCCCAGCAAAAACCCACGCGGACCCGGGGAGAACATGCAAACTCCACACAGAAAGGCACCCGACCTGGGATTCGAACCCGCGTTTCTTGCTTTGAGGCGGCAGCGCCACCGTGCCGCATTTCGGATGTAGCTCCGTGAAATCCGCCTCCGCAGGCCGCTCTCGCCACTGCTCTGACATACGGATGGGTTCTCCGTTCGCGCTAATCCGTATCGATCTGTTCGCAAAGACCATGAACGGTGTCGTGAAAGCCACGGTGCCTGCAGCCGTGTGGCACTGGCGCCATCTAGCCGCGGAGACGCGGCGGCGCCACTCACTCCATCATTACACTCGGACTCTCTCCACTCACTCACTCACTCGCTCCCTCTTGCTAAATAATAATAATAGCATTTTATAGAACGCCTTTCACCCGAGGGTCACAAAGCGCTGCACAAGGGCATCGGAGAAAACAGCATGTCAACAACGACAGGAAAAAAAACAGCTAATAAAAACCAAAGCAACGAAAATTAAATGATTAAGGCTGTTTCGAATACACTGAAAGAAAGGTCGTGAAACTGGCAATCTTAAGAGCGGCAAAAATCTGCCAGCGTCCACTAAAATGGCCGTCACTTCCTTAAAGACAAACACGGAGGGAGACAGGGAGGGAGGGTGAGCGACAGGGGGAGGAAGACAGAGAGACAGACATGACGGGGAAACAACGCCAAGAACATATACATAGACACACGTAACAATGACGTCTATGGGATGATTTAACACTGAAGTCTATGAGAGGCTTTAACATCTCAGTCTATGGGAGTGCTCCATCACTCCACTCGCTCCATTAGCTCGATCCAATATCCGTGTAGAGCCACAGATTTTCCCCACAACCCGAGTGCTCCAGACTGACCAGCCGCACATTTCATCATCATAATAATAATACTACAATGTATAACGCGCCACCACGCAAATTCCACGCCTGCTCATGGACGAGACACCGATACGGAGGCGTAGCGAGGAAACCGCAGAGAGTGGGGGAAGTCAGCCAGGCGGTCAGCCGGCGCCAACCTGCCATACACGATGTTATCGGCCAATTAATTAATTAATTAATGTTTTTTAATTGTGGGAGGAAACCAGAGAATCCTGAGGAAACCCACGCAGAATAGGGGGGAGAACACACAAACTCCACACAGAAAGGCGGCCGAGGTGGGAATCGAACCGTCTATGAGGCGCGGATGTTGGCACCGCGCCCGTCTGTCAGTGTGGCCAGCGCTCTTGTTGTCTAATACGGTCTGTCGTGTCACCGTTGCACAGATGTTCAGGATGAGCAGCAAGGAGCTGGTGTGCGCGTTGCTGCTGAGCGTCACTCTCCACTGTAGCAGTGGTACGACTTATCTAGGTAAGACAAACACTCCCGCTTAACGCTCCCCACCCATGGCCATCCATCCATTTTCAGGGTTGCGGTGAGCCGGAGCCTATACCGGAAGACACAGGGCGCAATACAAGGCTATACCTCGGATGGGACGCCAGTCCATCACAGGGCCTATGCAGCAGCATGTCTTTAGACTGTGGGATGAAACCGGAGTGACCGGCGAAAACCCACGCAGACACGGGGAGAACATGCAAACTCCACACAGAAATGCACCCGAGCCGGGATTTGAACCCGGGGTCTTCTTGTCGTGAGGCGGCAGCGCTCCTCACTCTGCCACCGTGCCGCCAGCTGAATTGGTCACTTTGTCTTATTTCAGATCCTCGCTGCGGAGACAATGGGTACCGGGACATCGGCCTGCCGGGCTACCCGGGCCCCCCTGGGCCTCAGGGCCCTAACGGTGTGTGCAAGGCCAACGACTGCCGCGGAGAGAAAGGAGACAAGGGCGACCCGGCGCTCTCCATGCCGTGTGTGAAGGGCTCAAAGGGCGAGAAGGGCATCGCGGGCTTGATGGGCTTCCCCGGCGACAGCGGCTTCTCCGGGCCGCGGGGACTGCCCGGCGCGCCCGGCCCCGCGGCCCCACCCGGGGAATCTGGCCCGTCGGGGGCCAAAGGTGAGAAAGGCACCAAGGGTTGCTCGGGGTCGCCTGGGACGCAAGGCCTCCAAGGTCCCCCGGGCATTCAGGGGCCGCCCGGCGTCAAGGGAGAGCTGGGTCTCAAGGGGCCTCCCGGAGCGGTCGGTATCATGGGGCCTCAAGGGATGGAAGGCCTGAAGGGGATACAAGGAGACCACGGGATGCCCGGAGACAGAGGCCTGCCGGGCAGCCTGGGCCTGAAAGGTCATCCGGGGAGATCCGGCCCGCCTGGAAATCCGGGTGGTGGAGGCAAAGAAGGCCCTCCGGGCCCTGTCGGTGCCGTGGGCCTCCCAGGAAGGCCAGGGCCGGCCGGGATGCAGGGGCCTTCGGGGGTACGTGGCGTGTGCGGGCCCCCTGGGCTGCCGGGTGGGCCCGGCTTCGAAGGCCCTAAGGGAGACGCGGGGCCTCAGGGTGACCGGGGAAACCCAGGGCATCCTGGGCCGTGTGGGCCTCCCGGAAAGGGACCGTGCGGCCCTCCGGGAGAGAGAGGGAATCCAGGAATGCCGGGCACGGTGGGGCTCATGGGGATGCCCGGGCCACCCGGCCGGGAGGGGCCGGTGGGACCGTCAGGACCGAGAGGTATGTGCAACGACAACTGCCACTGCCAGCCGGGGCCGCCGGGCCCGCCTGGCCTTCCGGGCCCACCCGGCAGTGGGCCTCCGTCAGGGCCGTGTCCTCCAGCCACTCCCAAGCCGCACACGAGAACACCGTGTCCGGTGAAGTTCTCATCACAGTGTCCCCCGTGTCCCACTCGCTTGACGGGCTCGGGCGGGAACGCGAGGCGCAAGGCTCTGTCGTCACGCGCGCACACGTTCCTCAATCGCTCCGCATCGTCCTGGCTGCCAAAGCTGACCGAGGTAGCGTTTAACCAGAGTCACCACAGAGCCGGTAAAAGGCTGAAGCTGAGACGGGCTCAGGGTAAGTCCAAGGGATGCTGTCCTGACTTGGCGGCGTTTACCGTCAAGGCGTCCGTGGTCAATCCCAGCGTGCCGTCCCGCGTCATATTTCAGGAGATCATCTACAACAGGGGAGACCACTTCAACAGCAGCTCGGGGACATTCCGGGCCGCCCTCGCCGGGGTTCACAACTTTGCCTACAGCTTCAACAGCGACATGGGTGTGTGCGTGGGGCTCTACAAGAACGGGGAGGTCGTCTCGCAGAACTGCAACAAGCCCGAGCAGAGCTGCAGCGTGAACGTGTTTGCCGAGAGCGTCTTGCTCGACGTGGACGTGGGCGACGCCGTGTGGATGGAGCTGTCTTCAACACAAGAGCAAGCTCACGGCGCAGAGAATAAGCTGCAAGCCACGTTTTCTGGAGTGATGGTGTTCATGGGATCGAGCGCATATAGAGACGGTTACGTTTAAAGTGCACGTCCAAGGTGCTAGCCCGTCTCCACGAAGCATTTATAGCTTGTAAGGTAGTTACGCAGAAGTGCCTTGTCCCTGTCCTTCCAGATTTGTTCTGATCGAAGCGGCTGCAACATGGTGACACCGCTCGTGGCAGGAACACCTGCTATACCATGTTTAGGTGCTTGAGCTTTAACCGATGTTTTTCTCGCGAAAAAAATCATGTTTTCGCTCGTTTTTTAAATGTTTCGTTACACACTATCTCTTTATAACTTGAAGCGACTCGAGCTATTACTGTAACACTGCTGTGTAGTGACGCGCACCGCCCCTGTCGTCTGTCATCGCGGTGCCGCTGAGAATCTATAAGTCGACACGTGACGCTTAAACGCACTTTGTCAGTCTGAAACCAATGCGATGTGTTAGTGTTTTCGCCACTAACGATGTTATACGATATTATTTAACGTCACTCCAACATTACAAGAGTAAAAACATGTTTTTATCGCAGCTATAACGATAGGCCTTTGTTAAACTTAGCGTATGCGTAATAATAACAATAATACTCCCATCTTTGGCCATATAAAATATGACAGATGTTCAAGATTTCTCAGTGTTCTTTAAATATATATATTTCAATGTTATGTGTTACCTTTAATACATTAAATATGACACTTCATTATTAAATCGCCAATATTCAAGTAACGGAATCCTTGCATCTCTATATGAAGAATGATGCAAAGTGAACTTGCAAACTACTGGCGCAGTAGTTTGCAAGTTGCGCGATGAACCCAGAAACCTGAGTTTGATTCCCAGCCACGACAAACATCGGTGGCAGGTTCCGTTTTAACCAACCCTAGTCCTCCTTCTTCACCAGCCCGCCTTGACTAGCTTGGTGAAGTGGACACGCTCTCATCCAGCAGTGGATTCAAATAGGATTTGAGAATTAATATTCCAGCAGTAACAGTGAGAGTCTTGAATTAAGACAAGTTGATTGACATCTTCATATTATAAATGTAAGATCTTATTCTGTGCATTACGTATTTTATGAACTGCCTCTGCTTTGTATTGGTTGTATTTACAGGTGTAGTAATAATAATAATAATAACAATGGTGCTAATATGAGTTATACTTGATGCAGAGCTTGTTGCCGACGGGATAAATACGCTTACGGTAAACCGTGCACTTCGCAAGGCCCCGATGCACTCACCCAGAGTTGGCAGAGTTGTTGAAGAGAAAGAGAGATGTTCATTATTGCAGCATCAAATACCCAGCGAGCTTGCAAGCTCTCTGCCAGATTCCTGCATTGACACAACAGACATGCGAATTGACAAAAAATATGTATATATATAATTGGCCGGCGGACAAAATTGCCCCCGGTGCCCTGTGATAGACTGGCGCCCCATCTTGGGTATAGCCCTGTCCTCTGCACTGTGTCTGCCGGGATAGGCTCCGGCTCACCGCGACCCTGTACAGGATTAAGCGGTTTCTGAGAATAGCTGGCTGGATCGATGGATAAACGTTATATACAAATCATAAGTTATGATTGCACAGGTGCTCTGCCAGATGGAAACGGCCAACCCGGCCACGTGGCTTGAACCCCTTCGACCTCTTTTCCACGGCACAACCAGGCCACAGCGGGGCCATAGCGAGTCACCTCGCCGAAACTTAAGACAGACCGGGATGTTGTTCCACTGTAGAAAGCCAGCTGTAGTGGCGTCGAGATGCCTGTAGAGTGTAGATGATGCATCGATGCTGTGTGTGTACCCACATCACAGGCAATAAACCCATCGGTAGCCAGGCCCTCTGGCTTGGCACGAGAAACAGCCAGAGGGAAACATCCAGTTTGTTTCCGGCCCTCCGTTGGCTCAGCCTAGATGTCCATCCATCCATCATTAGAAAGCGACCAACCAACCATAAAATGCATGGAGACTCTACACTGGCTACCCATCCACCAACGACGCATCACTTACAAAACAGCAATAATATGCCACCGCGCTATCCACACAGGACACCCTAAATACCTCGCATCACTACCCAGGCCACTCGCCCCAGCACAATCCTGTACTCTGCGCAGCTCGTCACGGCACCCACTCCACACACCGCGCTCACGCACAAGCTACGCGCGACGCCGATTCTCGGTCGCGGCACCCACGACCTGGAACAGCCTGCCACACCTATTGCGCCCAACACAGTCCCCCACAACTTAAAAAAAAACTTTTAAAAAGTCACCTCTTCACCGACTCACAACAAACCGACTGAGCTGGGCTCCGCGCCTCCGAATCAACGGGTGCAACGCGCCCGGTGAATAGGCGCGCGTTACAAAATTAGATTATTATTATTATTATACCTGAACAGGGTCGCGGCGAGCCAGAGCCTATCCTGGCAGACACAGGGCGCAAGGCAGGGCTATACCCAGGATGGAACGCCAGGCCATCACAGGGCACCGAGGGCAATTTAGTCAGCAGGTCAATTAACCTATGCAGCAGCATGTCTTTGGACTGTGGGAGGCAACTGGAGTTCCCGGCGAAAACAGCCTAGATGTGCCAGTGGAAAAGGTGTGTCGGTGTGGACTGGTGCTAAGACATGTACACACTTCCACACACTCCCTACTGAGCAACGATTCACCACTGCTGCACAGTCAAAGAACTGTCACAATTCTAGATTATTAATGGATTTAAGAATCCACTTGTATCTTAAACATGGTTAGTGGTGAATGCCAGGACCAGCCTCTAGAGGCGGCAGTTACGTGAAACGATATCATGCAACACAAATATAAAACATTTAACCTGACACTTGCAATGTGATGCGTGTGTCATGAATTTAAGAATCGATAATAATCGATGCATCGATCCCTCCCTTACGTCCTACACTGTGTCAGACTGCTTGCCGTTAACGTCACCATTAGGAGCATAAGGCTATCACTTTAATTTACCTCTGGTCAACATTTGTTCATTTCTCCGTGTCTATACGAATGATTTACCGTATACTTTCGAGTATATGTAAGACTTTAAAGCATATTTTGCCGCTTGATACGAAAATTAAACATATATTTTCCCCAAATTATGAGTTTCAAGTTGTTTCTGTAAACACAGGATAATTAATGTTATGCGTCCGTGTGTGTGAGTGAGCCGAGCTGAAAGACAACGATGTCCAGAAGCTGACCATCGTGCTTTGAAGAATCGCAAAGAAGAAGAAGAACAATCCCCTATCGCCTTAACACACCGCTAGGGTCGTGGGCTGTTCGTGATACCCTATATAGGCCAGTCGGGAACATGAGGGGGTGGGTGGCCAGCACCACACCCCGCCGTTTACACACCGCACCAGGTATTCATTTCAGGCTGAGTTAATCTTAAGGGGAGCGGTTATTCCGCTAAGCTACGACCTCGGCGACCCGAGTTTGATTCCTGCTCACGGCCAACACAATTGACGATGTTCTGAACTGGTCCTGGGCCTCCAGTAGGTCGACTCAGCATCAAATGCGTACTTTTACAGGTGCTCGCTAGCAGCACTTGACCCTGCAGTGTGGAGAGGCCAAGCCAACCCAAGCCAGCCCAAGCCAACCCAAGCCAAGTCAACCCAGGCCGGCCAAGTCAACACAGGCCAAGCTCCAAACCAAGCCAAGACAAG
>JAZEWU010000037.1:253653-273228 GCA_036362915.1 Geotria australis | reverse complement strand
GGCACTTTTGGAATTAAAGAAACGCCCGGCTTTGCGAAGTGTAATGGAGGTGTTAATGAGCGTTTTGGTCAAGTAAACAATTGAACCTGATTCGTTCCACCGTCAAATTCACACGGGTTCTGGCTTTAATCCACCCTGCCCTCCCCATTTTCTTGTGCACCGGAAGATTTGACGGCAAACAATTGGTGGTGGTCCAGGTGCCGCCGTTACACCACTGATGATGCTACCTGTGTGGGAAGCCGACTCTCTGCCTGTGGTCTCTCCTGAAGGTGAAGCACAGAAGGGAGCGTATCAGACCGGCCGTGGTACCAGCTAGCCTTGTCTAGAGAGTTTGAAGATCCTAGGTACCTGTCATGTCCCTTCTGCCATCCATTCCTAAAAACCACAGCATACACTCCGAGCATCACCTCCCCTCTGCACCCCCCACCAGTGTTGAGTGTGTTTGTGTGTGTATTTGTGTCAGTGTTTGTCTTTTATGTTTATGTTTTCATTCTGCTCTTATGTGTTTTGTGTGTGTCCTGTAACGTTGCAGTACGTAAGTCCCCAGCGCAAATGCAAATGAGCAATCATGAAAATGCCCCCGTAATGTTGACAGTGCCAGCAGTTTGCTGGCCGTCATATGAAGAGCAATCCACGATGCTATGTTGCTTCATTTGGACCAACGTATAATGGTTTAAACTCATCATTGAAATCTTTACAAAATGTAAGCAATTATTGTAATCGCACACGTCCTTAAATTTTCCTACAATTGAATTGTCGATCTTCTCTTGTCAGCGTCCCCCTGAATTGATGGTGGCTTGTAACCCAGATAGCGCCGCCGTGGAGACAGGTCACCTTCGTCCCCACATCGTGGATGGAAACGTTTCTGTGAAAATCACCATAGTTATGAGTCATCCCACACTGCTTCATTTTCAGTGTGTATTCAACCTTCTGTTACTGTGCATCTACTGGTTGCTTATTTTTTTTATAATTCCACTTATAAATACTAAGAAGTGATTCCAAAACATTTCAGTTAAATTATCTTATCCGCAGCTTGGCTTGATGTGAGGACACACAGCAGCCAACACATACACATTGCACAACAGAGGCGCATTCATCATTCCGGCTCCACGATTTAGTCAACCTGAATGTTTTATTCCGTGTGAGAGTGAGCTTCCAGGACTACAGCAGAGCCCAGCAATGCTTATATACATTCAGCTGATTTCAGCAATGCTTAAGTCCATAAAACAGAGAGGGAGAGCGTTCCACATGGCTATCCCGAAGGAACAGCTCTGAAGAGCAACCATCATGAATCGAGCCGTGAAAACCTACAGCGGTATAAACTGATTTCTAGTTTTGTTTTTATACCCCAGATTGTGGATATTTCCTGCAACTAGTGGACTGGCCAGTGAGGTAGCTCCAGCAACAGTGAAAATGGCCATTTTAAACTCTTGGGCTAAAATGGAACCCGTGCCAAATAAGGAATTCCTATCTCCCAAGCAACAGAACATTGACGCTCTCCTTTGTTACAATTATTAATATTCCATTTACATTTTTAAAATACTCAGTTTATCAATTCCTTGCAAATCAACACACGTATAGGTATCTCTGCTCATCCTTTGCATAGACCCATGCATCTTAATTTCAGTTTGTACAGAATTGTAGTGATATGATGAGGAGGCTTCTAAAGTGAGTGCACTATGAAGATGTTGTGTTTACACAACGCTGCTAACCATCACTTTTTGTGCGTTTCTTTTAACCCTTACAGCAGTTGATGTTATTGTGAACAAACGTAGAATCATTCAGGCCTGACATGTTTTCAAGGGGTGCTGCTCATTTCCTTGCGTAGATTTTGCATACATTTGCAGTGAGCTGGTCTCACTCCTGGTTATAGACCTGGAGTGAGCTGGTCTCACACTTCTGGTTATAGAGTCAATGTGTCCACATGCTCCAGTGCGTATAGAGAGGCATTATTTTCTGTTGGCAACCATCGGCCGCTGCTGGAATTTCCACATTATAATGGCAAGGGGCCATTTGCTTTATAGCACAACTACTGTTCATGTCCCACAAAGTGCTACTTATTTTGTTTTTGCTGGGAAATCAGTGGGCGAAATGTACTAATTTAACATGAAGGCTTTTGTGAACAATGTTATCCATAGTACTGTATATCCCTTTTTATGAGTTAAATCACATAAGCAGTGTCTTAAACCCGCCTCCACCCGACACAGCCAATTAGTAAAGTTTGTCACGTGAACAAAACTTGCCAATCTTTACTACTTCAGCACACCGGTATGTTGGAGAGCGAACCCACAACATTGCACTGATAGTTGCAATACGATTCATCGGGTTCTGCCTTTGTTTCTGGTGAAGCTGATTGCAACTATCAGTGAAACGTCATACCTTCATTGTAAATAATAATAATAATATCAATTTATATAGCGCCTTTCACCCGAGGGTCGCAAAGCGCTGCACAAGGGCCGCGAAGAGGACGGCATGTCAACAACGATAGAAAAAAACCAACGCAACAGAAAATAAATGATTAAGGCTACTTCGAATATACTGAAAGGTCGTGAAACTGGCAATCTTAAGAGCGGCAACAATCTGCCAGCGTCCCCTAAGATGGTCGTCACTTCCTTAAAGACAAACACGGAGGGAGACAGGGAGGGAGGGTGAGCGACAGGGAGAGACATAAGGACACAGAGACAGGAAGACAGAGAGACAGACACGAGGGGGTAACAACACTAATCTCTTCAACATACCAGTGTGCCAAAGTAAAGAATTGGCAAGTTTTGTTCACTTGACAAACCTTACTGGATTGGCTGTCAGGTGGAGGCGGGTTTACAACACGTATTGTTTACGTGACCTCACCCATAAACAGGGATATGCTATGGAAAATCTATGAACGATGGAGCACTCACGGCCTTCCAATTGCGAGTCGAACACTTTGCCAAGAGCACCATCCAGTTGGATAAAATCCATTATCGTTCCAGGACCAGTCGTGGCATTTCCCCATTCAGGGACCAATCCAAGGGTCAACGTAATTGCCTGGCTGTGGACACTTGTGCCTCACTATGCAGTTGACGGATGGCAAGTCGTTGGTCACGTTTGATCGTCAGCCGACCTGGCGCAGCGCCACACGTCTTGCCCTGAATGAACCCGTTTGTGAAAAAGTTCCTGTCGCCCGGGACCAGTTTCTCACCAACACCGCGTGTCACTGCTGAGACATTGTTGTTGATGACGATGATGCTAATGTTGATCCTGATGCAGCTGTGTGTCCTGCTCAAATGCGTTTTGATTCTCTTTACGACGACTCGGCCTGGCAACTGTAGTCACCCCGGTAATTGAATAATTTGCTTGGCCCCCCCACCACGAGCAGCAAGCCTTGCGCATCGCTCGCGTCGCTGTGAGCGGCCCCGCAATGTTAACAAGATACTCTCTGTGCAGGTATTCCAGAGGTACCCGTTTATAAGTCTATCCCGCCGTCCGCCTCGTGTTGGAGCCCCCGCTCGCTGTAGCTAGCGACACAGCCGCTGCTTGTGTGTGTGGTAGCCGTGTTACCTTGGTTTCTTATCTTTGTATCAGTCCAGTGGCCTTTGGTGACCAGTTATTTGACTTGTGAAACGACCGCTTAAAAAAGGCGTCTGCCGCAGTGGCCGTGCCTTAACATACAGTGCATTACTGCATAAAAGTCTAAGAGTAAATAATATTTTTTAAATGCGATATGCATTTTCAGTATTTCAATTATACCTACATAAGTTAGCAGATTTAAATAATATAATCAATGATAGCTGTTGTGTTTGTCAAGTAGAATGTCACTGTTATTTCTGGCAAAAGCACGTTTGTTAACTGTTGCATAATTCTGTACATCATTGCGTTATTTTGGAAAAGGTTGAAAAATAAAAAATAAGCCATTTAAACCATACATTTATCATTACAGTACGTGATACTGCACGTGCAAGTTGCAACTCGTTCATAAATGAACATAAATTCCTTGTTATGTATAAGCATGCGGATGGTGTAGAGTGCTGTGGTGTTTAACCACTGGGCCCGACTGCTCAATACTACAAAGTGCTTAATATGTGACAGTGGTCTCTTCTATCTTCATCTACACTTTAGCCAAACCCGCCACACAACTGTGTTAACCGATTGGCAGATGCAGCGGCATCTGACAGAGTAAGCGAGCGATCTTCCAGGCGTGCCCAACAGAAAGCCAGCTGGGAAAAAACGTGGTTTTGCCAGAGCCAACATGTATCTCGGAAAGCAGTCGCAAGCATCGGGTTCTAACTATCCAGCGCTTCTGTGTTTGCACAGCGCCCGGAGAGGAAGACTCGACCGACCACAGCTCGACACTTCGAAGTTTGCCTCCTTCCCCCATCAAGCCTCTGCCCGCCGGTTACGAGGTGACCACAGATAGCCAACCGGTCGTCATTGAGTGCTTGGCGGACAGTTTATCGGCTGTAACGGATTAGACGTGCCCAGTAACGTTCTCAAACTGGCAGCTGCACGAGCCACCACCGTGTACCGTCCACATATCCCCACTCACCTCGTTTTATCCGCTTGGCGTTTTGCGCTAAACTGGGTTTGCGTTTCTAGGGGCAGCAGTGACTTGTTATGACCTTTGTTATTTTTAAAGGCTTTTTTTATTATTATTATTTTCTCTTGCGAATATTGCAATTGAGTGATTGTAATGCGGGGGGCGGTGTAGACCCGTTGGTCGTGCTGCTCGAGTTTGATGAATAGCGCCGCTGTGTTCCTCTAGCGTCGGCCTCGCTGCCGCTCAATGCCTCTCCAACCGAGGCTGTCTGCAGCAACTTCGTCGAATCTGGTGTCTGTTGATTCACCGTAGAATATGGTGTTTGTTGATTTGTTATTTTTTTTGTTCAATGTGTACCATCTATGATGTGAATAAATACCGTTTTCAAAAAAGGAACTTGTCTTCTGTTGTACACAAAGATGATGTGTTTATTGTGTAACTAGGCGAGCCCTTTCTGCAAGGTGGTTGAAAGGATCGTTGGTAAGTTGAAGTGCTGTCACGTTTAAACCACTCGCGGTGGTGTTTATTAATTTCATTACAATTAATTGTTACGCTTGTGATAAACGCATGATAATCGATTTGTTATTGTGTCGTGAGTTAACATTCCCCCTTTGGCCATGAGGTGGTATAATGCACCACGATGTTAAATTATTGGATTCTTGATTTGAATTGCAAACCTCAAGTCATGACAATCCATTTATAGATGTTTATTATTACAGCAGAAAATACAGTGAGCTTGCAAACTCTGCATGCAGGATTCCTGTGATACAACAAACGTTCCAACTATAACCAATGCAAACTATAAAATTACAGGGTAGCTACGAATGGACAGCATTACCTTGTGTAAGGATCAAACCTCAACCACAATATCAAGCATGCGCATCTCTGTTGCTAGTTCTGAAGCACTTGTGGATATATAGAATTTAATCATAAATGTAAAGTAATTTAGAAATATATTTTAATTTGTGTGGACTGAAGTTTAAGCTAGTATTAGGGATGTCATGGGGAAAATGTTGGAAACAATATCCATGCAGGGCCTGTGGATAGAGCACGAATTCGATTCTTCGAAGCGTGATGTTTATATGGGTTTCCCATTGCAACAAGTTCTTCTTTAGTTACAGACAGCCCTTCAACATTTAGATATATAATAGTCAGTGCTGGCCTCAAAGGCGGGCGGGCATTGGCCTCTCTTGCTCCAGACTGAGGGGCTTCTGGCATCTGTTGATTCTGGACATCGTTGTCTTTCAGCTCGGCTTCGAAGTGTTTGGTAGAATTTGCAGGCAATACCAAGCATTACCTGACAGGGATCGCGACGTGAACGCTTCCACCCTGACCCCCTGTGGATAGAGCAGACACGTAGTGATGCATGTAACAGGCAAAGGTGCCAATCGCAGTGGGTCTCGAGGAAACAGTTGGGATGCAACGACCCCTAAGATTTGCTGTAGAAAAATCCCACAATGTGCTCTTGGGTCATTCCCTTTGGTCGTAAGATTCAGAGACCATGCCAATGCCCATGTCGTCAATCGGCTATGCACATACGTCCCACAGAGTGAACAGTCTCTTGCCTAATGACAGCTACAGCAGTCCCTTGCCATGTTCTTTTCTGGATGTCTGTTGCTGATCATGTCTGTGCATCCTAATACCTGTGCTCAAATGCCAATCAATGACATTTGGAAAAATGAATAGCCCTTCCTCAACATGGGATGCCAGTCCATCACAGGACACACGCCAACCAACGTGTGCTCTCGTGTCCGTGGCGTTCGAATTGACGCCCGGGAACGTGGTAAAAGACCCGACGGCTCATCCTGACAAGAGAGTCGACGTCGGTCCTTACAGACGTAAGGCTATTTCTGTACTTACATCCGATCACCTTACAGCCAACAATTCCACACCTGCCGCTCCTCGGCAAACGCTCATTCAACCTCCAAGCTCATCCTTGCCACTATTTTGCCCAGAACCACTCGGACCGCTCCTCATCCTCTGACATAGGAGGAGTGTGTAGTTGTCACGGCTGGCTGAGCGCCGGGGGCCCATCTCTCTGCCCCCGAGGCACAGAGCCGGTGTTTGACTTTGGCGCCACGGGACGGTGCGGAGGTGACGCCACCCGGAAGAGTGGCGTCAGGAGCCGAGTCTCTGTGGTGGCGCGGGAGGTGGCGTCAACTTTCCCTGCGGGTAATCACGACACAACTTACACGACAGTACTTTCACGACAGTACACACACAGCAGTACACACGCTCAGTTATGCGATGTGCTTCACGGACCTTGTACTCGCAGTGTAATAGAGATGATGATGATGCTCAGCGCTCACGGTGAAATACAGTAACCGGGAAACAAACTGGAACATAATACAGTACACGCGACAGTACCACAGTACAACGATAAATACTCTCCCCTCATAGCCTTCACAGACTGTAGGGTCAAGTGCTGTTAGCGAGTAGCACCTATCAAGGTCGACACGACACCTGAGGGGGTGGGTGTCCAGCACCACGCCCGGCCGCCTTTGTCTTCCCATTGGCGATATGTACACACTGTAACAGGCACTAATTTAAGACTGAGTCTACTTTGGGGAGACCTATGACCGGTTCAGATACTCGTCGCTGGTGACCGCAAGAAGGAATCAATCTCGGGTGGCCGGGTTAATGGTGCAGCGCTCCCTAGCACAGTACACGCAAACTACAATATGTGGTGTTCCGCTTTCACCCCATTCTCGGATGACGCTTGTGCCCCCTGTAGCTCCTGACCGCTACTCTGATCCTCCATTGCACTCACGTTCACGCTTTACTCGAGTCGACAAGTGCGTTCCAATGAAGAGTGTTTAACCGTGATCACTACAGCGTAGAACACGACGCTCAACAATCAATCGTCCATCCCACGGACAGTTCAGGGGTTCGCTGCTCTTTCACAGTATCGCTTACCAATTATATACAGGACCCTCGCCCATCATTGGCCTGTCAAAATACAACCACGTCTTTTAATCGTTAATCGTTTCGCATTGTGTCGTTCAAGAGCCAACCAGTCCTCGTTATCCAAATTAATTACGTCACCCATTCAACTCGTCCATGCTTCTCCCAACCTTGCGACGCCAGTTAATCCTCCCGCCATACCGAATATTTATAATACACATCCCTGTACACATCCCTGTATATTCCGTGCCCCCACACTACATGCAAGCCACTACAGTACTTTACTACAGCTACTCACCGCGCCACTGTTGATCTACGTAAGGGGGCCCCTCGTGTCTGTCTGTCTTCCTGTCTCTGTGTCCCTATGTCTCTTCCTGTCGCTCACCCTCCCTCCCTGTCTCCCTCTTAGGGGACGCTGGCAGAGTTTTGCCGCTCTTAAGATTGCCAGTTTCACGACCTTTCAGTACATTCGAAGCAGGCTTAATCATTAATGTTTTGTTGCTTTGGTTTATATTGGTTATTTTTTTTCTTGCGTTGTTGATATGCCGTTCTCGTCGCGGCCCTTGTGCAGCGCTTTGTGACCCTCGGGTGAAAGGCGCTATATAAAATGCTGTTATTATTACAGTAGGCAGGGTGGCGCAGTGTTAACATCTGCGCCTCACAGAATGGATAAATGTTTATTATTACAGCAGACAAATACCCAGTGAGCTTGCAAGCTCTTTACGGGACTCCTGGGACACAACAAACATGTGAATTGCTGACAATAATACAAAATATATACAAGATTCATAAATAACCCAAATTTAAATCAACCAACTAAACAAATTACATGTAGCATTGCACACATTTTTCAAATAAAATAGTCCAAAATACACAGCATTGCACTTTTTCTCTCAAATAACAATATAAGATTAAGGCTGTGCATTGGGATAGTGAAAAAAGAAGGCATATTAAGGGTAAACATAATCAACGTTAAGACGGAAGAGTGCAAAAAAAGAGCTTGCAAACCATATAGGTTTGCGTTTACATATTGACCACATGATGTATAGCCGCCATTCTCACCATCAGTCGGCCGCGAGCGCCACCTAGTGGTCCGTGGAGACCAGACCCGAGTGGGCCTTGACAAGGTTGAGAAGCCCTGCTGTATAGCATCCTGCTAACCATCATTGCACAATCACGATATGTTTTCTCGTAATCCGTAAATGCTCACTTTACATGTTATATATGTATTGGCATGAGCTCTTTTCGAGATTTTAGTGTATTAATGTACAGCTTTTTGCATGAATCCATACACAGATATCTGCCAAAAGTGACTTGTTTAGACCTGTTATTTTAATCATGCAGAACTCCTTGTGTAGGTGCAAATCAACATTAAACAGCAAATTCTGTATCTGTATATAGCTCTGGGCGCCTTTTGTCCAGGCAAGTCTATGCGCATGTCGGTTAATAAACATGCCCTGAATAGATCCCAAGGGCTTCTTCTTCTTTGGGATTCTTCGAAGCACGATGGTCAGCCTCAGGACATCCCAAGGGCTAATTAGACTGCACGTGTGCAGTAGATGGGTTCGATCCCATTGCACGAGATTTGACCCTCCTATTAATATAAGCTAGTATGAGTATGTGCGGCAGGGTGGCGCGGTGGTAACATCTGTGCCTCAAATAGAGAAAGTCCTGCCTGAGACGGTTTGATTCCCGCCTCGGGCATCTTTCTGTGTGGAGTTTGTGTGTTCTCCGCCTGTTCTGCATGGGGTTCCTCCAACTTCTCCGGTTCCCTTCCACAACAAAAAAACACTCATTAATTAATTGGCCATAACATACCAAGACGCAGCGTGTAGCAAAATATCGGTGCTGACAAACCGCCTGGCTGCCTCCTCCGCCTCTGCAGTTTCCTCGCGCCTCTGAGTCGTTCTCTCTTCGAATTAATACCTTCGGCATTGAATAGATATGTACCACGTATTCTAATTTGCAATTATCGTTATAATGATCGACAGTGGCTGTCGTGTCAGTCGACCCCGGCGTTGGTGGCTCAGGTCGTCCTCCGCCATGAAGCAGCAGCAGCAGCCAGTGTGGTGGTGGCTGCGCCGCGTGTACGCCGACGGCCCCGCGGACGCGGGCCAGTGGGACGTGGACCACGCCGTGCTGCTCTCCGGCCTCTTCTTCCTGCTGGCAGGGGCGGCCGGCGCCGCGCTGCCGCCCTTCCTGCCCGTCTACTTGAGCGCGCTGGGCCTCGCCCCGCTGCACCTGGGGCTGGTGGCGGCGGCGGGCTCGCTGGCGCGCCTCGCGTGCGGGCCCGCGCTGTCGCGGTGCGCCGCCCGCCGCCGCCGGCGCCGCCTTGCCATGCTGCTGGCGCTGGCGTGCGGCGTCGTCACTACGCTCGGCCTGGCCGCGGTACCGGCCGCGGTGCCGTCGCCCCCCCTCCTCGGCACCAACGGGAGCTCGCTCGGCGACAGCGCCGCGGTGCCCGGCGCGACGCGGGCGGCACCGGGCGAGGCCGTCGCGGGCGGCGCCCGCCCGACCGTGCCGTCGTTTGGCGCCGACGCCTCGCGAACTCTCGGTCCCGGCGCGCCACCACCCTCTATCGCTAGCTCGCCGTCTATCGGCGTCAGCTGGTCGCCTGCCGGCGCTCGCTGGTCATCTGCTGGAGGCAGATTAAGTGACGGTTTGCCGTCTAATGATGTCTCCAATGGTTCTGCCAGCACTGCTCCTGTAGACACCAAGGCGATGGCTTCCACTGACACCTTCCTGCCGACCGCTGTCACGGACGAAGCTCAGCCGATCAGTGTTCGGGTGACCGCGACTGTGTCGGCGGCGTCACCGGCGGAGGAGCCTGACCGGCGCTCGTCACCGAGCTCTCTCGTCGGCTCCACCGCCCTGCTGCCCAGCGCCGGCAGCAGTAGGACAGCGCCAGCGAGTTGGGGCAAGGTCGAGGAGACGGCGTCGGTGACATCACGCAGCTCGGTTGACGATGGAGGAAACGACGAAGAGAACGGGACAGAAGTGACGGTGACGATGGACAAGAGCAACTTTCATCCAGGTTAGAACTTTACATGTTGTGGCTTCGTTCGAGTGACTTTGTGTTGTGGAAATTGGAAAGGATGAAAGATGATGGTTGCTCTTCAAAGCTGTTCTTTCGGGATAGCCGTGTCGAGCACTCTCCCTCTCTCGACACAGCTATCCCGACGGAACATCTCTGAACAGCGCCACCCCATCGTAGGCTATACCTAGGATGCACTGGCGTCCCATCCTAGGTATAGCCCTGCCTTGCGCCCTGTGTCTGCCGGGATAGGCTTCGGCTCACCGCAACCCTGTACAGGATTAAGCGGTTTCTGACAATGAATGAATGTCATCGCCATGTGTCAACCTATGCATACGAGTCAGAGGAGACAATGTAACGATCTCTTCTTGTTCCGGCTGGAGACGAGAAAGGGAGGCGAGTGGTGCGCGCCGTCCCTCCGCACCAGCGTACGCCGGCGTTGCGGTCTCCACCACCACCGGCGTCGCCGTCGCCGGTGGCAGCGCCCACGGTGCTGGCCGTGCCGGGCGCGGTGGCTGTGCCGTCCACGTGGCACGTGCTCTCTGTGTGGCACGTGTTCGCGACGGTGCTCGTCGTGACGACGCTGGGAGCGGCGCTGGCGTCGCCACTGCCGGCGCTGGCCGACGACTCTCTGTACGAGTTCCTGGACGAGGTGGACGCCACCGACAGGTGATGACGCGCCTAGGCAGGCTGTCGTTTGTGTCGAGACCGTGGGTTGGTGTCGAGACCCTGGGTTTGTATGGAGACTGCACCTCACTGCCTCTGAGCGGCAGTACGGGCAGTCTGGTGGAGGCATCCCTGATACTTACTCAAATAATTTCCGTTTTGAAATTGCTGTTCACCGAAAGACTATAAGGCGCTTTATAAACGTCCCCACGGATGGTGTCGGTCTTACCCCAGTGACACCAATAGGGGGTGCTATGGCGACGTCTCCTCGAGGACAACCATGTGTAAGTTACACGGGCAGGTTTCGGTGTGTGAGCCACGCGATAGCTCCAGGCGTGGCGCCGTAGTACGACAGAATGCTCCTTTGCGATGAAATGCTCCATAAGTAGAGGCGTGGCCTGCCCATATAAGGAGTTACAGTGTCGCATCGGAAACGATTCAGAATCAAATGGGCCAAGCGAGACAACGATTCAGAGGAATCAGAATCGCCGCTTTTATTTGGCATGTGATTGAAATAAGCCTAACCAAAACCCTAACCCTAGCGCTTTTTTTTTATTTGGCGGCGATCTGTAACAGATCAGTAAAAGTGTGCATCGAATGTGCGGAGGCGATTGGATCGTGACGTCAAGCCTAATTAAGCGATTCGATCGTGGCGTCGGGGGTCAAGGTAGAAGCGTTCACGTCGCGATCCCTGTCAGGTAATACTTGGTGTTGCCTGCGAATTCTACCAAACACTTCGAGGCCGAGCTGAAAGACAACGATGTCCAGAGGCTGACCATCGTGCTTCGAAGAATCGCAAAGAAGAAGAAGATCGTGGCGTCAAAACTAATTCTGGCAGGCCCCCCTCCCGACGTAAGGACGTCAATCCATGACGTAAGTACGTTGCACCTTGACGTAAGCAAGTAATCGCTGACGCAAGCGCGTCCTTCCCTCTGATTGGTGCGGAACATTTCGTTGCAAGGGAGCATCCTTTCGTACCACAGCGCCACCAACCATGTCCAGTCTGCTGAATAGTAGGCTTCGAATGGAGTGGCTCGTATCATAATAGAATTACAATTTATAACACACGGCCCAGCCTGGGAATCCCTCAGGAAGAGCTGGAATCTGTTTCTGAGGAAAGGGATGTCTGGTCCACCCTCCTTGGACGCCTACCGCCGCGACCCTCACCAGGCCAAGCAGATTAGAAAATGGATGAATGGATGGCACAGTATTTGTTCAATGTCGAAGGTACTTGGACCATGGGCACCTTTTTGCCAGTGTACAGATAATGTAAACAATATACAAGGTTTTTTTTACTTTTTTGGCAATGAGACATGGGCCCCTCGAAAGGAACACGTATGCCGGTCAGTCTGGTGAAGCCGGCGCCGCGTGCCTCCCGCGCAGGTACGGGCAGCACGAGCTGTCGGCCCTGCTGGGAGCGGCGGTGGCGGCGCCCGCCGCCTGCGCGCTGTCCCAGCACGTGGGCTCCATGATGCCGCAGTTCTACGCGTCGTCGGCGCTGCTGGGCGCCGCCCTGCTGGCCGCGCTCGCCTACCCGGTGCCGGGCGCCGGCGCGGGCAGCCCCGCGGCCCCGCTGCTCCGTGCGCTCCGGCGAGCGGCGTGCGGGGCGGAGGCCCGCGCGGCGCTGTGCGTCCCCACGCTGCTGCTGCTGGCCGCCGCCGGCGCCGTCGTCGACTGCTTTGTCTTCTGCCGCATGCGCGACCTGGGCGCCTCCTACGCGCTCATGGGAGCAGCGGTGTCGGCGTCTGCCGCCGGCGAGCTGCTGCTGGCGTGGCTCCATCGCGGGGCGCTGGCGCAGCGCTGCCGGTGCCGCCCGGCGACGTTGAGCGCCGGCGCCACGGCCGCGCTGGGCGTGGCGGCGTTCGCGGCGCAGGTGCTGGCGCTGTCGCTGCTGCGCGCCACGTGGGCGCTGGCGCTGGCGTACTCCGCGTCGGCGCTGGGCGCCCCGCTGGCGCGTCGCGCGGCCCTGCGTCGCGCGGGACTCGAGCGCCCGCCGGGCGCCGGCGAGCGGGCCGCGCGGTCGGCGGCGCGGGCGTTGGCGCTGGGGCTGGGCGCGGGGGTCGGCGCCGCTGCCGGCGGCGCCGTGGTGCAGGTGGCGGGCGTGGAGCGGACGTTCCAGGGCTGCGCGGTGCTGCTGGCCGCGTGGGCCGCGGTGTTGGGGCTGGCGCAGGCGCGGGCGCCCGCGGCGCACAAGGGGCTCAGCTACTCGCGGCTCATGTCGAACGAGAGCGACGCGTCGGACTCGGGGGACGAGCGGGCGCGCGACTGGCTGGTGCGGGCGCTGGAGGATGCCGACAGGTGAGGCCGCGCCGCCCGGAGGCGTCTGGTCGATGGGAGGAGGGTCGGCGGTCGGTGTCGTGTCGGTTGTTTGTTCTGGTTGAGCGGTGTGGGTTGCTTAATTTTAAAAGGTGATTGGGAAATTGCTGCACTTGCTGGGAGAGTAACATAGAGGTCTGGCAACAAGGAGGGAGACCTTAAGCTACACGGTGGTGGTGGTGGTGATGAGACTGTGATAATAATACACCTTAGAGGTGTTGGGTCAATAACGTCGGGCATGACAGTTTTATTCCTGGGTGCCCATACCTGGGTGTGTGTGCAGCGGTAACATCTGCTCCTCCTCACAGGAAGAAGGTTCTGCCCGAGGTGGTTTGATTCCTCCTTCGGGAGTTTGTGTTCTCGCCCTCTTCTGAATGGGTTCCTCCGGGTTCTATGGTTTCCTCCAAAAATAAATAGCACTTGTTAATTGGTCAATAACATCATAATCTATAGGACGCAGTGTCTGGCGGGTAGGCATTGGCTAACCACGTGGCTGTCTTCCGCTCCCCACCTCTCTGCGGATTCCTCAGACCTCGGAGTCATCTGTTCAGTTTGACAGTGAACTGTACCACGTGTTATAAATTGTAAATACATTATCCAGGATAGGACGCCAGTCCATCACAGGGCACCGGGGGAAATTTAGTCCGCAGTCCAATTAACCTATGCAGCAGCATGTCTTTGGACTGTGGAAGGAAACCGGAGTGCCCGGCGAAAACACACGCGGACACGGGGAGAACATGCAAACTCCCCACAGAAAGACACCCGAGCCGGGATACGAACCCGGGTCCTTCTTGCTGTGAGGCGGATAGCTCAACTTCGGGATGATTCTACAACCGGCCAATGGAAGAAGTTGTGAGCACTAGTGAAGCGAATGGAGGTTTATGAATCCTGTACGGGTTTCCTCTGGTGTGTCGTGTTCGCTTATCGGGGTTAATGTCCACCACGTCTGCATCCTGTGCGGGGCCTGCCGATGCCAGCTGCGTCAGTCAAGTGCAATGCGTTTGTCTCGGCCACAAGCAATAAAAAGGAAGTGCGAGTGAAACTGTTTCCCTTATTTTGGCACCAAAAACAACTGATTCTAAAGGGAGTTAGTGGGTTAAAGTCTTTTTTTAAGCATGCCAAAGACACTTTTTTAGGCATGCCAAAGATACTTTTAAACGTTTAAAGTTCAGCTTCAATTGGCATAGAATGAGTGTTTTCCATTCTTTGGAACGTCATATCTGTGTGCTGCACACACAGCAATGACTGGTTTACAAAGCACATTCACCAGGTGTATTAATGTACGTGCGTGAATGCAATGAACACATTTTGAATAAAGAGCTATTGACAGCAGACACTGACGAGACCCAACGTTTGTTAAACACACATGGATACGCATCGTGCAACGTCCAGCTCGGATCTGTACTGACCAAGCACCGCTGTTAGCATGACAATAGTTTATTTACTCAAGTAAGCCTCGACGAGCCTCAGTACTCTGTCTTTAGGACCAACCTGCATTGAGATGTGTTAAACATCTCATTCATGTGTGGGAGGAAACTGGGGTAGCCAGAAAATAACCCAGACATTCAAAATAGTGACCCTCGCCAATTCCACCTCGTGGCTCCCTCGCACCCCTTGCCGACAACACCTGGCAGCCTGGTGGTCACCCCCCCCCCGCTGTTAGTCAAGCTTAGCACTGTTTAGCATCTGAGGTCTGTTGAGACTCAACACATGTGGGTTGATTTGGTCGAACGTGCCTTCACACACACAGAGTGTGGAGTCCTGTGACCCTGTGGATGTAATAATAATCCAATTTATAACCCACGCAAATTCTATGCCTGGTCATGGACGAGACACAGATACGGAGGCGGGCCGCGGAATCGCAGAGAGGAGAGGAGTCAGCCAGGCGGTCAGCTGGCACCAACCCGCCATACACCGCTTTCCTATATATGATGATGTTATCGGCCAATTAATTAATTGTTTTTTTAGTTGTGGGAGGAAGTCGGAGAACCCGGAGGAAACCCACACAGAACAGGGGGAGAACACACCAACTCCACACAGAAAGGTGCTCGAGGTGGGAATCAAACCGCCTCGGGCAGGATGTTCTTTCTGTAAGGCGCGGGTGTTACCACTGCGCCACCCTGCGCCACTCTGCGCCCCCCTGCTACTGGCCCGGAGCTCGCGGCTCCGGGTCGTGGCGTGTGTCACGGTCCCGCGCCTCGCGCTGCGTCTCCGTGTCGGGGCTGGGGCCGCGCTGCCGCATGCAGCACAGGAAGCAGGTCCACGCAAAGGCGCCGACGCCCACGAAGACCGGGCGCGCGTACATGGGCACCAGCGCGAAGTTCACGGCCTGCGAGTCAAGTGTTTCGGTCACATACACGTAAGATACGTGGCAGTGAGATTCTTTGCTCCCGTTGTCTCTCTCAACGCAGTGCAAAACAATTATGTGCAACAACATACATGCTTAAGTATTAAAAAAGAGCGGTAGGGTAGCGCAGTGGTAACATCTGCGCCTCACAGAAAGAATGGTCTTTCCCGAGGTGGTTCGATTCCCGCCTCGTGTGCTTTTCTGTGTGGAGTTTGTGTGTTCTCCCCGTGTTCTGCGTGGATTTCCTTTAGGTTCTCCAGTTTCCTCCCTCGACTAAAAACACTCATTAATGAATTGGCTGGCAGGTACCAGGCAGGTAGGCGCCGGATAACCGGGTATCTCCAGGTTTTGTTCTGTTCTCAAGGCACCAATTTTAAGGGCAGTCACCACCTCTAAGTCACTGCTGTGAGCAAGGTAAATACCAAAAGTGACAGGCTCTCTGCTCACAATCACTCAGGACCTTCATGATGGTGGCATCAGGTTGCAGTGTAGGTCAGGCACCCCCACACTGACCACTTCGCCGGAGGCTTTTCAGCCTCCGCCCAGACCGCACAACAGCCAAACACGCTGTTTATTTTAAGCTTTGCTACGTTTATTAGCACTGGGAAGCACGGCAAGCAGAATAGACAACATGTACTCTTTCACGAGGAAAGAGGACCCCCCCTTGCTACACTCCCGGCAGGCTGGTGGTTCCAGTTAGCTGTCTGGCGGAGCTCCACAAGAAGGGTCCCGTCCCCCGAGTGCTCTCTCTATTTATCTTACATTTGTCGTTACCCCCCCCCGATTGCCTGCCCCTAGTTCCCATTGGTTCCTTCCAGCCCCTCTCTGGCCTCCTTCGTGGGTGGCAGTCTGTACATTTCCACCGCTGTGCAGGGGGGGTCTCGTTGTCCTCGGCCGTCGCTGGTTGTCTTATGTTTTTGGACCGTAGCCTTGTGGCGCCTGTGACTTCCCCCACGTGCACCTGCGCGAAGTTTATGTTTTTGGGCCGTAGCCTTGGAGCGCCTGTGCGAAGTTTATGTTTTACTAGCTCCCACACTTCCCTCGCTTGCAGCTGTGCGCAGTTTATGTTTTACTAGCTCCTCACAGTGGGCGGGCCCGCGTAAAGCTGCGTGGTCGGGAGTCAGAACCTTTTCCAGGCTCCCTGCAACAGGGATGTCCTCTGGCTCCTACATTATTTAACATATTCTTTGGTCAACCATGTAATATTTGCTGATGATCTGGTAAATGCTGCTCACTCTGAAAAGGAGTTGGACACTGCTGCTGATCTGGAGTACGGCACAAAGCGGCGGGGTCTTATAACCAGCAACACCAAAACTAACAACTTGCCTGGTAACCAATAATTCGAGCGGCGCTATATTTTCATCGCGTGTGTAACGTTGTGTGGAAGCCGCCTGGCCTGTCGCTCCACGCGAAGCTCTGGGTCTTCTCAGACACAGTGATGCCCTCCCTTCTTTGTCTTTGTGAAACATGGGCCGCTTGAATGGAACACGTATGCCGGTCGTTGCTGTCGTGTGCGGTCACACGCATGCGTGAGAGTCAGTTTTATACTGTTATAAAAGGGTGCTTTCCTAAGCTATGGGACCATGCAGAGACCGTGTAGTGTTTGTCAAGTATAAAGTACAGAGGGTGGGTACAAGCAGATGTTGTTACCTGCATCGCTGACCAGTAAACAACGCCCGTCTGCCAACAAGAGAATGAGAAGATTGTAGTCATGTGCATTTTACTGCAAAGATCAGATGTCCCGCATTGCCGCGTATACAGTCGGGGTAGTGTGGTGAGTAAAATAGTGTATGAATGTAACCACACGGCCGGTGCCTCAGCGGTGGAGGGAGTGGCTCCTAATCAGTTCAAATCCTGGTGGGGGTTGACTTGGCTCATCATCCCTCTGGGGTCTTTAAAACAAGTCCTACTTTTTTGAGAAATCAGCAGTGGTTATCCTGTGGAGAGACTTTCCCCCACAGTGGGGGCGATGAACAGGAGGTGATCACTGCCCCCACGCTCGCCGCAGTAGGAAGCCACTCTGACTTTGGATGTCAAGAGTGCACGGTACTTATTCGTACGTGAGATTGGCCGGCGGATAAGAGCAGCGTCTGCAGTGATGCAGGCACTGGACCAGTCCGTGGTAGTGAAGCGGGAGCTTGGGCCTAGGACGAAGCTCTCGATGTACAGGTCAATCTACGTCCCTATCCTCACATCTGGTCATGAGCTTTGGGCAATGATCAGAAGAACGCGATCGCGGATACAAGCGGCAGAAATAAGGTTTCTCCCCAGGGTTGCTGGGCTCACTGTCCGTGACAGGGTGAGCAGTGCCAGATAAACCTAGTAGCAAAAGTAGCATATACTACGGGCCCCGCATTTTCGAGGGCCCGTAGCATATGCTCATTGTGTGAAGGACCCTTTCAGGTCCCTCTCCCACAACAACGTGGGCCGTCCGCACTGCCCCATCGTCCTCGGGGATGTCGTGCATGGGGGAGGGTTCGCTGCTCTCCCCTTCCCGTGTTGTGCTCCGCGTCACAGGCATTCTTACAGACGAAGTCCGAAGCGTGAAGAGTTCCAAAGCAACTTGTCGTTTTAATAATCCACGGGCAGCGAACCATACAGCAGTTGTACGGCGATATCCGGCGAGTAAATCCGCAGCTCGATAACTGCCTTCTCCTGGGTTGACGCTGTACCGGCGCACTGTCTCGGGTCTAGTCCAGCAGTGGATTCAGATCCCAACACTCGGAAAACCACTCTCTCAGCCCCGCCTTACAGTTCGCTTCCGCCATTCCGATTTGCCAGTATCCGGTCGTAAAATACCGGGCGCCCCCCATCAATTCCAGAGTCTCATGCACGCGAGGCCAAGCTGAAAGACGACGATGTCCAGAAGCTAGCCATCGTGCTTCGAAGAATCGCAAAGAAGAAGAAGATGCACGCGAGGCAACGGCGCCACGTCCCCCACCGTGACAGCGGTAATCTCCACAAAACCGCGTGGACCCATCCTTCTTAGTAACTAGAACCACCGGGGCGGCCCAGGGACTCGTGGAAGGTTGTACAATGCCGTCTCTTAACATGTCATTCACCGCCTGGGTAACCTGCATTCGCTCCGGCGGTCCCATACGGTACGCCGGCATTTTAATTGGTTAGCCCCGCCCGTGTCAATATGATGCTGTGCTAAGTCCGTCCGACCTACGTCGCTATTATGCTTGCTGAACACATCGGCAAATTCCGTAAGTAACGCGGCGATTTGTTTACAGTCGGCTGACTCATGGTCCGCCCAAGACACGTTCACTGTCTGCAGCAGCAGAGCCCCGAGCTCTGGCGAGCCCTTTGATACTTTCCAGGCCAGATCATCATCAGTGGTCTGTGATACTGTCCCATTCTCCGTCCATAGAGTGTTAATGATTCCTGATGGACATGGAACATGCGCCGTAGCGATGGGCGTCCTGTTTTTCAGTCGCACATCCGTGGGGTTCGGGTTCAGTAGCCGCATCATCGGTGTGCCTTGACGTGTGTCTACCAAGGCTAAAGCTCCTACGAGCCCGTGCTTTCAAGAGAGTTTGGGGTGTGGCTGTAATAACAGCTCTCCCTCAGTCGTTTTCCCATCGCCCTCGTGTTTAACGTGCAGCGGCAGTATTACCTCACTCAGTGCTGGGATGACCTTCCGACCTAGCAGCGTGGCGACCGTCACAGTCTTTGATGGTCGCTGATCGGGTTGACAAACGAAGGGAATCCTCGTTGCCGGCGGCTGCCAGGCGCATTGCTCCGCCGCGTCTACATTCAATTTCAACGTGCCGAGCGCGTCCGTTCCCAAAA
>JAZEWU010000037.1:219179-244281 GCA_036362915.1 Geotria australis | reverse complement strand
GCCCTTGTGCAGCGCTTTGTGACCCTCGGGTGAAAGGCGCTATATAAAATTATATTATTATTATTATTAGTGGACGGTCTAGACGAGGCGGTGGGCTGCTCGCCGGTGTCTGACGCGCGCTGTCGCTGCCGTGCCGGAACCTTCTGCTCGTACCCGAGTGGCGGCGGCAGCTGCCTCGCGTGCCACCCTCACTCGGCATGCCGCGCCGGCACACAGCTCCTGCTTAATGGTGAGCGTCTCCACCGCACTCACCTCCAAGGCGACCTCACCTAATAACACACCACCAGCACCCACCACCACCTCAACCTCATCCACCACGACCTCATGTACCAACACACTCACCACCGTGCAGCACTCACCACTCACCATCACCTCAACCTCACCCACTATTCACCATCATCCTCAACCTCACCCACCAACACACCACCGCCGCGACCTCACACACCAACACACTCACCGCCACCGGGACCTCATCCACCACTCACCACCATCCTCACTCGACCTGGCCCGCCACCACACTTATTGCCACCTGAACCTCGCCCACCACCTCAACCTCGAACCTTCATTGGAACATGTATGCCGGTGGCTGTTGTCGTGTGCGGGCACACGCACGCATGCGTGTCCGTGTCCGTGACGAAGGCTCCGAGACGGCGGATGTCGAGTGTGTCCCGTGCGATCCCGGGATGTTCTCTCCTGGCGGCAACTCCCGCTGCAAACCTCACACCAAGTACGTTGTTCCCCCTCGCACCCACGGCCCCCCGAGCAATCGCTCCCACGACCCCCGAGAGCGGTCGTGTCGCGAGGGCACCGCGGCCACGCTGACGCCACGCTGGCGCCACGCTGGTGCCGCGCTGGCTACACCTTTGGCTTATTCTGGATGTTAATGCACATTTATGCAGAGTGTGGGAGGAGTGGTGGAGTAGTGGGCTGCGCACCGCGCTACGCATCCGGTGACCTGAGTTCGAGTCCATGGCTGACGTCAGCGGCGAGTGACATACGAACCGGTCCAGGGCCGCCCACTCACAAACCAGCACTGACCAGCGTGGTGCCGTATGGTCAAACAAACCCCGATAGAAAAGAGTGAGGGAGGCCTTCATCCATCAGTAATAATAATAATAATAGCATTTTATATAGCGCCTTTCACCCGAGGGTCACAAAGCGCTGCACAAGGGTCGCGAAGAGAACGGCACGTCAACAATGAAAGAAAAAACAACCAATAAAAACCAAAGGAACAAAAATTAAATGATTAAGGCTGCTTCGAATATACCGAAAGGTCGTGAAACTAACAATCTTAAGAGCGGCAAAAATCTGCCAGCGTCCCCTAAGATGGCCATCGTAGATTGACAAAGGGCTGTTAATTATTTCTTGATTATCGAAGATGGTGACGATGTCGGTTGTGATGCCGGTGATGATGACAAGGAGAGTCTCTGTCCCTCCTCTAACGGACAATTTCCCCGTGTCGTGGATTCAACGTTTCAGTTGCTCGTCCGCGGGCCACACCCTGCTCTTGGAGGGGTCGGCCCTGAGTGACGCTCGCTGCGTGGAGCTCCCCCAGCCGCAGTGTCCCGAATCTGACGGTAGACACCGCACCCTCCACCTCCTTCACTCCGCACGCTCACGGAAGCCTGAATAATAATAATAATAATACATTCTATTTATAACGCGCGGCACATATTAATTCAATTTCGAAGGTATTAATTCGAAGCGAGACTAACGAAGAGCCGTGAGAAAACGCAGAGAGACTAACGAAGAGCCGTGAGAAAACGCAGAGAGGCGAGGGAGAGGGGAATGCAACCAGGTGGTTTCCCAGCGCCTGATATTGCCACACACTGCGTCCTATATATTATGATGTTATCGGCCAATTGAATAATGAGAGGTTTTTTTAGTTATGGGACGAAACCAGAAAGCCTGGAGGAAACCCATGCAGAACAGGGGGAGAACACACAAACTCCACACAGAAAGGTGCCTGAGGCAGGAATCGAAATGCCTCGGGCAAGACCTTGTTTCTGTGAGGAGGCGCAGATGCTACCACTGCGCCACCCTGCCACCCGCCTGTGCCCCTCGGCTCCGTCCTCGTTGCTCACGGGATCCCCACTGTGCTCCTGCGCGAGAGTTGTAACGATGCAGAACCCGTGCAGCAAGCGCAGTGTGACGTCATTGCTCTCATGAGGGGCCCCATAAGATGCGTTATGGATCCTTGTGTACGTGTGAATGTATCCGTCATCGTGGGGAGTAGCGACACAGTGGATGGCACACTACGCTGCGAACCCGGCGACCCGAGTTCAATTCCCGCTCGTGTCCAACGTCGGTGACAAATATCATAACCCCGTCTTGGGCCTCACCTAGATTGACTCAGCCTTATAATAGGTACCTGGTGCGGTGTGTAAATAGTGCCACTCGGCAGACAAAGGCAACCAGGCGTGATGCTGGCCACCCACCTCGTCGTGTGCCGTGCTGGCCATCACAGGTGCTCACTAACAGCACTTGACTGAACAGTCTGTTAAGGCTACACGGGGAATCTGTGTCTGTGCTGTAGTGTTGTGCACGCTTTTGCATGTGTGTGTGCAGCCCCGTGGATAAGCAACACAATAATGTTCGCCGTTTGCATGGGAGCGGCGACGGTGAGCGTGGTGAGCATGGCGATGGCGGTGACGCTGGTGATCCGCCAGAGGAGCCGGCGGTGGAGCCCGTGCCGTCACGTGGAGACGGCGGGTGAGCGCCACCCTCACAGCCTCCGCTCGGACAAAGCCTCGACACCCCACAGAGCTTCCTGAGTCAAGAGAACTCTTCTAATCCATGACCCTATTACCCGCAACTCCTATAATGCTCCGCTAATGTTTGGTCTGCGAAAATTCCCATTTTCTGCGACCCTAGTCTTCATAATATGCATGATTAACTGCAAGCTTCTCTCAGCCTTGCAGTATGCCATGCTATTATCCATGCGTTTGTCGTGGCTGAGAGAAGTCATACAATGCATTCATCCTTCTATCTGCAGTTTAACCCACAGAGTAAATCGTGGATAACCCCGTGGGTGATGGAATCTATTGATGTTGGTCGCGCGGATTATCGCGCATTTCTTGTATCAATATGAAAATAGGAGCCCACCTCCGTACAGGGAGGTGGCACAGTGGCGCAGTGAGTAACGTTGCCACCTCACACCGAAAATGTCCTAGGTTCGATTCGGAGCTCAGGTGCCTTTCCGTGTGGAGTTTGCGTGTTCGTCAGATACTCCGTTTTCCTCCCACAGTCCAAAGACATGCTGCTGTCTAGGTTAATTGGCCTGCAGACTAAATTGCCCCAGTGCCCTGCGTTGGACTGACGTCCTATCCTGGGTATACCACTGCCTTGCGCTCTGTGTCTGCCGAGATAGTCTCCAGCTCACCCTGACCCTGCACAGGATTAAGTGGGTACAGTAATAATAATAGCATTTATATAGCGCCTTTCACCCGAGGGTCACAAAGCGCTGCACAAAGCTGCAGAGAGAACGACATGTCAACAACGACAGAGCACGGAAAATCAGCCAATGCTATCACACCACCACTAGAAGGGCACCATACGTTGCTACAGATTTTGTCGATCAGTTTGCTTTAACCTGCCACCTCTGCCTGCGATCTCTAATAATAATAATAATAGCATTTTATAGAAGGATGGAGTGTTTTGCGTAACTCGGCTCGTTTCATAGATGACTTTGGTTGGAGGCTGATCGCTTGTCTAACGAGGCTGCATCTGGGTACGGCATCCGTCTTGTGTTGTGTCTCCGCCAGTCATTGTCTGCGTGTGCACAGTGCTTGCAGAGAGTGGCTCCCAGAGCACTGGCAAGCGAGGGGTGGCGCGCTTGTGGCACCCGGATGATCCACCGGGTGGCGGTGCCACAGACACCGAGGACTGGCGCTCAGAGCTGGCGGCCGATCGGAACCGGCTGTCCGCGCCGTCCCAGGTTCCCACCTCCTCCGGCTCCTCGACGTCCCTCATCAAGTCGGCCCGCTTTCCTCTGGAGGAACGTGGCCGGGCGCTTGAGGCGCACAGCCACGAGAGTCTGCCGAGCCTGCCCTGCTGAGGAGCTTCAGTTTCGTATAATATTTATTTCAGTAGTCGTAGAAAGGTGATAGTAGGATGGCGTTGCAGCAGATCTTCGTCAAGTGTCTGCTCTGGTTACGACATCCGGCAGAGGGTATAGAGAGTTGACGAGGTATGCTGGTGTTATATTATATTATTAGATCGCCCGCCACACCTTTAGACTTTGAAAATTACCGTTTTGTTCGCTTTTGTTGAATAGTTTTATTTATTTACGATGATTAATGTAACATATTTGAAAAGCTGGTTCTGCCACTCAATGCCGCCTCGATGACATCGTCACGTTGAGAACACGTGTGACGTAGCTCGTTTCCCCCTCACACGTGTTCCACGTTATTGACCCGGCCTGGACATGCTTCAGAAAGCAATTCCTGCATTTAATCGATAAACCTGCTCCCTTAGTATCCATCCATCCATTGTCAGAAACCACTTAATCCTGTACAGGGTCGCGGTGATCCGGAGCCTATCCCGGCAGACACAGGGCGCAAGACAGGGCTATAACCAGGATGGGACGCCAGTCCATCACAGGGCACGGGGGAAATTTAGTCCGCAGGCCAATTAACCTATGCAGCAGCGTGTCTTTGGACTGTGGGAGGAAACTGGAGTGCCCGACAGGGGGAGAACATGCAAACTCTACACAGATAGGCACCCGAGCCGAGATTCGAACCCGGGGCCTTCTTGCTGTGAGCCGGCAGCGCTACTCGATATTATTATTATTACTCACCGCTACGCCACCGTGCCGCACCCTTAGTAAAAATATTAAAATGAAAGGAAACCACCCTCCTTGGTTTGACTTTCTACTTATTCTCATCCCACTCTTACACTTTTGCACTTTGTCTCAGATAATTTATTAGAATTCTTCAACCTTTTTGCCTTGTGCAACACTGTGTTGCTGATTACATTATGAGTATAGCTTACGTTTTAAGTGGTTGTATAGCATGTCAGTGTTGGTTGTTTTGCACGTTGTTTGTATCGTAGGAATCTCCCTTGCAGGCTCACAGTGTATTGTTGAGGCAATAATAAACATATATGGATGGTTTCTTTCTATGAGACTGTAAAAATAGATGAGAGAGCTAGACACGTGCAAGCTTTACTGTTGATAATTTAGCAGATATACATAATGCTTTCACAAACTCCAGTAATAATTCCTTTGGTAAATTGAATTTGTATTTAATAATACGCTTCTTCTTCTTTGCGATTCTTCGAAGCACGATGGCCAGCTTCTGGACATGGTCGTCTTTCAGCTTGGCTTCGAAGTGTTTGGTAGAATTCGCAGGCAATACCAAGTACTACCTGACAGGGATCGCGACGTGAACGCTTCTACCTTGACCCCCAATAATACGCTAAATCAGGTATAGCAGGGGCAGATTTACATATCTGTGGCCTGACAGGAATTATACATCCATCCATTTTATAAACTGCTTGTCGTGGTGAGGATCGCGGCGGCAGCAGTCCAAGGAGGGTGGACCAGACATCCCTTTCCTCAGCAACAGATTCCAGCTCCTCCTGAGGGATTTTGAGGCGTTCCCTGGCCGTGCTGGTCACCCACCTCCTCGTGTGCCGTGTCGACCTTCATAGGTGCTACTCGCTAACAGCACTTGACCCTACAGTCTGTTAAGGCTAACGGGGGATCTTTGTTGGCACAGTGGATAGTTCACAGTGCTGCAAACTTAAAAAAACACTCATTAATGAATTGGTCGATAACATCATGATATATAGGACGCAGTGTGTAGAAATATGTTGGCGCCGTCAAACCGCCTGGCTGCCTCCTCCGCCCCTCTGCCGTTTTCTCGCGCCTCCGAGTCGCTCTCGCTTCGAATGAATACCTTCGACATGATAAATATAGATTATTGTGACCCAAGTTCGATTCGCGATGGGTGTCTGCCTGGGGCGCTGTGACACAGAGGTACAATTAGGTTCTTCACCGGTGGTGCGCAAAGGGGAATTCCCCACAGGGTCAGGAGTTTCCCCGAACTCCGGGCTGTGGGGCCTTTAGAGCCAGAAATATAAGGCGTCGGGGGGAGGAGGGCGCTGTGTGTCCGTCTTCGAACTTCACGACCCGGCCTGTTGTGCACCATCCCTCCGGTCACCGCGCCACCGTGCTGCCCTGCCTGTTGTGTACCCACGACATTATTGCAGGAGGTTCCTCCACGGGTCGTGTTTCCTGACGGCTGCCCAGAGTTCATCCCTCGGGACAGACGGGCGCACGGCAGGCGGCGAGCGAGTCGGATGACGCAGACAGTGCAGTCTGCTTGTGCAGTGCGGTGGTTCATTGCAGAACAGCTGTCGCCGTAGGTCCCCAAGTGCTGTTTGCGTATTGAGGTGGATGACCGAACGCAAACACGAGAAGCGCACACACAGCATTGCCTTCCTGTACGCAACACACAAGGCAGAGGAGGTCCGGCGGTCAGGAGTTTAAACGGGCGTGTTGAAGAATTCGAGGTAAGTGCTGTAGGTACGACAGAATGCTCCTTTACGATGAAATGCTCCGGAAGTATAGGCGTGGCCTGCCCATATAAGGAGTTTACAGTGTCGCGTCGGAAACGATTCAAAATCGAATGGGCCAAGTGTGACAACGATTTAGAGGAATCATAATTTTTTTGCTGATTTTCCGATCTCTGTCGTTGGCGTGCCGTTCTCTCCGCAGCCCTGTGCAGCGCTTTGTGACCCTCTGGTGAAAGGCGCTCTATAAATGCTGTCATTATTATTATTAGAATCGCCGCTTTTATTTGGCATGTGATTGGCTGGAATCGCCGCTTTTGTTTTGCATGTGATTGAAATAACCCTAGCTCTAATCCAAACCTTAACACAAACCCTAACGGGTTTTTTTTATTTTGGCGGCGATCAGTAACCGATCCGTAATTGTGTGCATCGAATGTGCGTAAGCGATTGGATCGGGACGTCAAGCCTAATTCTGGCAGGTCCCCCTTCCTGACGTAAGACGTCAATCCATGACGCAAGCACGTTGTACCATGACGTAAGCAAGTAATCGCTGATTGGTGCGGAACATTTCGTCGCAAGGGCGCATTCTGTCGTACCACAGCGCATATCCTGTCACCATGACAGCAGACAGTGCTTTACACGTGGATAACATGACTCACACATCGACGGTGCCATGGGTTAGCGCTGCGTGACGCGATACGGAGTTAGACGCTGTGTGGTCTTCTTCTTCTTTGCGATTCTTCGAAGCACGATGGTCAAACTGGACATCGTTGTCTTTCAGCTCGGCCTCGAAGTGTTTTGTAGAATTCGCAGGCAATACCAAGTATTACCTGACAGGGATCGCGACGTGAACGCTTCTACCTTGACCCCCTGTGTGGTAATAATAAGATATTGTTCTGTACTGGTTTGTCATCTGTCATGAGCCCATACGCTCCTCGCTACGAGTCGTTTTTCCATAGTATATGAACTCGTATCAGCCCATCTGAAATAAATAAGGGTTATTTAAAATTCAGGAATGATAAAAGTAAAAACATGTTAGGGTTTAATAACAAGCGGGGTCACAAGACGCTGTCAGTGAGCCGTCGACACTCTGCGTGGCTTTAAGGTGAACCTGGGAATGGCACAGGCGCCGTGGGGACGTCACAACCAATTGGTGGCGAACGGCGGTGGTTGCTGTTGACCCAAAAAGAGGAAGTGAAACGCTTGTTTGCTCTTACTCTACTGGAAATGACGACACTTCCCAGCAATGATGAGCATTAGCATAAAAGCATCAATTTCGCATGAAGTCAAGTGTAGTGATCACATACACAAGACATACATGGTAGTGAAATTGTCCCCGTTCTCTCTCTCACAACTCTGTGCAAAACAATTATGCGCAACAGCCATCCATCCATCCATTTTCTGAAAACCGCTTAATCCCGTACAGGGTCGCGGTGAGCCGGAGCCTATCCCTGCAGACACAGGGCGCAAGGCAGGAGTATACCGAGGATGAGACGCCAGTCCATCGCAGGGCACCTGGGGCAATTTACTCAGTAGGCCAATTAACCTGGTAGCATGTCTTTTTCCGGTGGGAGGAAACCGGATTGCCCGGAGAAAACCCACGCGGACACGGGGAGAACATGCAAACTCCACACAGAAAGGTCCCCGAGTCGGGATTCGAACTCGAGGCCTTCTTGCTGTGAGGCGGCAGCGCTACCCACTACGCCACCGTGCACTCCGGTTTCCAGACCACAGTACAAAGACATGCTGCTGCACAGGTTAATTGATTTTCTGACTAAATTGCCCCCGGTGCCCTGTGATGCACGGGCGTCCTATCCCGGGTATAGCCCTGCCTTGCGCCCTGTGTCTGCCGGGAAAGGCTCCGGCTCACCGCAACCCTTTACAGGACGAAGCGGTTTCTGACAATGATGATCTTAACAACCAAGACAGACGACGTTTGAGGGGAATGCCCCATATTGCTGATGAGGGTGAGACGCGACCCACGTGACCGCCGGCGGTCGGTCACGTGGGTCGCGCTTCGAAGAATCGCAAAGAAGAAGAAGGAGGAGGGGATTTCCGACACAGCCCCGGCGTCGTCTTTAGCGGCCTCTAGGGTCAAGTGTTGTTGTGAAACAGCACACGTACGCGTGTCATAGGCTCGCCTCGCAGCTCAACACTCCGCGGCCGACATTTCTCGGGTAAGTGTGAGCCCCAACTGGCTCGTTGTGTTTGTGTGAGGGAGCGGTGCGCGGTGGTTAGCGCAGCGCGACGAACCCGGCTGCGAGGGTTGCATGCTCACTGATGGCCACCAGCACAAGAGACAATTATCTTAACGGGTTCTGGACCTCCCGTAGGTCGACTCAGCCTTAATGAGTACCTGGTGCGGTATTGAAATAACACCATTATGGAAACGTAAGGCGGTCGGGCGTGGCGCTGGCCAACCACCCCCGAGGGAGTGTTGCCTTGCCGACGTTAGGTGCTCGCCAACAGCATTGCCCAACAGTCTATTAAAGCTATACGGGGGGAATATTGTACTTGTTTTTGGTACATTTAGGCTGGCCGGCCAACGAACCATCGGTTTAACTAGACTGGATCGTGTGAGGAGCTCAGATCACGAAGATCAGGACACGCTCCTCCGGCAGGCGAGGCTGCCTTGGCTAGGCCAGCCCGCCCGAACAGCTTCTGTTTGGTCGGATGGAGGAGTTTGAGTCTAGAGGACCGTGTTCCATCTCTCACACGGAAGTTCCCGTTTAGACATTTTCTCGGCTGTTCTAAGCGGGAGAAGCGTCATGCTTCTCCCGCGCAAGACAAAAACCGCGTAAGACTAAAACCGCAATGTACTTAATGATGTAGGTTTTTCTGACTCGATTCATCATGGTTGCTCTTCATAGCTGACCTTTCGGGCTAGCCGTGTCACTGAGCGCTCGACTTCTCTCCCTCACGACGTTTCGCCTCCCACGCCTGAGGGTGCTTCCAACATGGGAAGCGGAACGTCGCGCTAATAACGTACGAACATGGCAAAAGAGACAATGCGATGAACTTCGAAAGTTGATCGCATTGAAGCAGAGAAGTGCTTTGAGCTGCATTGTGGTGAGCGGGTGGGTGTGTTGAGGTTGACCTACGCCCTACGGGATGTGGACTAAACACAGAATGTAACATTGGTAGACCGAGTACATGGGCAGCGGAGGTCGGTGAGTAAGGTCACTGAAATGTGATGCTAGCCGCGATAGAGAAGGTGACAGCGAATGACCGCATCGGTGAGTGGTGGGACCCGAGTTTGATTCCCGCTCACGGCCACTACAAGCGACGATTTTCTTAACCGGTCTTGGTCCTCCCCTATGTCGACTCAGCCTCAAATGAGTACCTAGTGCGGTGTGTAAACATTTCCACGCGAGAGACAAAGGTGGTGCTGGCCATCCACCTCGTCGTGTGCCGTGTCGGCCTTCATAGGTGCTACTCGCTAACAGCATTTGACCCTACAGTATGTTAAGGCTATACGTCTTTGTCACTGTGTCCCGTTCAGGAGAGGGAGGCTCCACCATGGCCCGGGTGCATCTACAACTACTCCTCCTCGTCGTCGCGTGTGTTGTTGCCGTGGACCGGTGCGATTCTGCCACCACCAGTCGTCTCGTAAGTTTTAACATTACGCGGTGTTTCCCAGCACAACGTACACGAACAAACGAGGTACGCGCCTTGCCTATAACATAAGGTAATCCTTGCAAACAATTGTGCTTACAGACTAATGCCTCTGGAATCTTTTGGTCATCAAAGGTTGTAATATATGTGAGTCTCATCAGCAGTTAAGATAATATTAAAATTGCACTTGTACGATCCAACCGCACGTTTCCTGCGCTGCCGTCTGGAATCGGATGATGTTTCGATTATTAGTTGGTATCCTGATAACTCTTGTGGTGCAATGCTTGCACCCCATTGTCGAATGCCGCTTGTGCGCCCCGTACCTCCTGGCCGCTACTCCGATCCTGACATACGAAACTATCATTATCTCCGCTGCACAGACTGGGGAGACTCCATTGCACTCGTGTTTACGCTTTACTTGAGTCGACAAGTGGGTTCCAACGAAGAGTGTTTATTGAGTAACTCGCAACGATGCCGTAATCACAACAGCGTACGACACGACGCTCAACAATCAGTCGTCAATCCCACGGCCAGTTCAGGGGTTGCTTGCTCTGCATCCCCGGGTCGCCACTTATATATCAATTTATCCGGCGCTCCCGGTTCTGCCGAAACATTCGTGTCTAAGCGTTACCCGGGGCACACACACGTTGTGTCATTTCTCCTGAACCCGTGGCATCACACTCTCATCACAGAAGGTGGTAACCTCTGCGTTTTGGCGCCAGGGTGGCGCAGTGGTAACGTCTGCGCCTCACAGAAAGAAAGTCCTACCCAGAGCAGTTCCATTCCCGCCTCCGCCACCTTTCTGTGTGGAGTTTGTGTGTTCTTCTCCCCCTGTTCTGTGTGGGTTTCCTCCGGGTTCTCCGGTTTCCTCCCACAACTAAAAAAACCGTATTAATTAATTGGCCGAAACATCATAATATATAGGAAGGCAGTGTCTGGCAGGTTGGCGCCGGCTGACTGCCTGGCTGACTCCCCCCCCTCTCTGCGGTTTCCTCGCTACGCCTTCGTATCTGTGTCTCGTCCATAACCAGGCGTGGAATTTGTGCGCGTTATAGATTGTACTACTATTATTATGGATCCACTATCTCTGACTGCTTCCCACAGTATCAGCCACCTCTATAATCGGCAGAGAGACTATCCTGCAGCGCCACGGTGTATGTCTGTCTGCGGCGATCGTTTGATGATTGTTTTTCCATGACAGAATGGACGACTCATCAGACAGAAGAGGCTATCGTGTGCTGATGATAAATATCCCTGGAAGAGCATCTGCTGCAAGAAATGCGAAGCCGGTACATTCTCATTATTATTCAAGTCATCACATCATCACCACCACTGGCATCATCAAGATGGTCATCACAATCACCACAATCATCACGACCATGCCACTGCGGTCTCCACCGTCATCGTTCACATCGTCATTACATCATATGTTGCTCTACACCGAAACTTGCAAAATATGAATCTTCTTCTTTGCGATTCTTCGAAGCACAATGGTCAGCTTCTGGACATCGTTGTCTTTCAGCTCGGCTTCGAAGTGTTTGGTAGAATTCGCAGGTAATACTAAGTATTACTTGACAGGGATCGCGACGTGAACGCTTCTACCTTGACCCCCAAAATATGAATAGTGTGAGGTTTGCGCTTCCGAGCTTAATGTATTTAGAGGCATCTTTACTTTTGAATCGCAGATGTGCTCGGCGTTGACTGGGACCCTATGGCCTTTTCCTGTTGAAAAAAATTAGGCCCCAGCGTACATTATCAAAGCATTTTGTTTGCATGTTTTGCCTCAAGCATGTGGCTTTTTGCAAACTTGACACTGTGTAATGATGTTGATGACACTTTGTGTAAGGTGTCTATTTGATGTCTTAAGATCTTAACACGATACACGGTTTTACCCTTGCTGGAAATAATTCAAAAAGGGTAAACCGTGTATCGTTTAACATTCCACAACGAAATTCAAAAGTATTAAGATCTTAAGAATGAATGAGAAAGATCTTAACACTTGTATTATTGCCAGAAAGGGTAAAACCGTGTATCGTATTACATTTCATAACGTTATTCAAAAAAGAGCAGACCATTGTGTACTGGTGTCATGGTCCCAAAATTCTGAAATTGAAAAATCACCAGCAAATTAATGGCTTAGAAAACACATAGAAACCAACGCCCTCTACTGAAAACACCAGGCAGAACCAACTTAAAAAAGTCTTGAGACTCTGCGCCTCTTCCCTGGGTAAACAAGCGTAAAATAATGGTTTGTATGCTTGTTTGTATCTACAGGAAAGTTTGTGAAAAAACACTGCAACATTAGTTTGGACACCGAGTGTAACGACTGCACCAACGGATTTTATTCAGATGAGCCCTCGGCCAATACGGACTGCAAGCCATGCCGGACCTGTGACCCTGGTATGAGAACTCTCCACGAAAAATCACAGCCCTCGACGGCAGCCCATACAGCTTGTTTGAGTTAGCGTAGTCATCGTGTCGTCATTGCTGTCTCTCGTCGCCAGCTCAAGACTGCTCTTTCATCACTCTTAAGACGTAATTTCTCCAAGGCTTCTGGTCTTCAACTAAGATCATCGTATTTTGTTATAAGGCAGCGCTGTTCAATCTATTCGCCGTTGGTCCAGCGTTTCCCACAGACTTGTTTTAATAATGACCATGCCATCACTCAAACTTTGAAACGTGGCCCTTTTGAAGGCTTCGAATATAGATAGATAGATGTTTATTATTACAGCAGAAAAATAACCAGTGAGCTTGCAAGCTCTTTACGGGATTCCTGCGACACAACAAACACGCGAGTTGACGACAATTATTTTAAATAAATAGAAAATACTTATATAAACAAAAATCAACCAACAAAAAAACCCATATACACATAGCATTGCACGCATTTTAAAAATAAACAAATAAGAAATACACAGCATTGCACACATTTTTCAAGTAAACAATAGAAAATTATAGTTTTGCATTGCGATAGTGAAAAAAACTAAAACAGGAGCTACTTGCCGATGTCGAGATCTATTTGCCACAACGTGGCTTCAGGAGAGAATTTGTGTAATTTTGCTTAGTGATAGTAATACAATTTATGATGTGCGCAAATTCCACGCCTGGTCAAGGACGAGCCACAGATACGGAGGTGTAGCGAGGGAACCGCAGAGAGGAGAGGAGTCAGCCAGGCGGTCAGTCACCGCCAACCCGCCACACACTGCTTTCCTATATAGTATGATGTTATCGGTCAATTAATGAATTAGTGTTTTTTTAGTTGTGTGAGAAAACCGGAGAATCCGGGGGAAACCCACGCAGAACAGGGGGAGAGAATACACTAACTCCATACAGAAAGGGGCCCCAGGCGGGAATCGAACCACCTCGGGCAGGATTTTCTTTATTTGAGGCGCAGATGTTACCACTGCGCCATCCTGTCTCCTCCATTTATAGTGGGTTTCCTGGGGAAGCGGAAATCCAGTAATCGTGCTGTCTTGGTCAGCATGTTGTCTGTGTTTGATTGATGCACAGAGGTTGAGCTGAATCGGGGTGGGTAGCTAGTGGATAATAATAATAATAATTTCAACTTATATAGCGCCTTTCACCCGAGGGTCACAAAGCGCTGCACAAGGGCCGCGAAGATAAGAACCTAATCCACACATACACCCCACAGTCTCTTGTGAGAACATCTCTTACTTCTTGATTGATTTTCTCTTCTTAGTGCAGCACATTTTTGAAACTGATTAATCCTGTGCAGGGTTGCGGTGCACCCGAGCCTAGCTCCCGTTTATGCAAACCATAAACAAACCATAAGCAAACTATTTTCTAAAGTTACACTGACGGTATTGGAAGTGAGGACGGTCACCCACGGCACACATGAGACGGTAAAACAACACAGATTTAACCGAATACAGTAATAGATTTAATTAATTTATTGTCATAAACTACTTAATCCTGTACAGGGTTACGGTGAGCCAGAGCCTATCCCGGTAGACACAGGGTGCAAGGCAGGGCTATACCCTGGGTGGGGCACCAATCTATCGAGTAATTATATTTTGGATTCAAATACATGTCCTATGAATACCTAGTAAAATTTGGGGGCCCAAACGTAAATATCTTGATATTTAGATTTTAGTAGCCGTAAACAACGCAATTATTCAGCAAATGTTATTTTCAAGGCTTTCTACAGGACAGAATTGAGATCACTCGCTCATTGATCGTCTGTATGCGTCGGATGTTATGATGTGACTTGAAATGTCCCTGGGCGGACGTGTGTGGCGCCGCCGCAGCCCACAAGCTGCACACCTCGCGGCACTGCTCCGCCGTGTTAAACGCCATCTGCGAGTGCGACGACGACTTCTACTGCAGCCACACAGACGGCATTGGCAACTGCATGGATTGCTCGCCACTCACGGCCTGCCCGCCTGGAAGCGGAATTACGAAGCCCGGTGAGATCCACTTCCATCGTAAGGGGAAAATACAGTGGTCCCTCCTCGCTTTACGATATTAATCCGTTCCAGAACACGTGTCGTAATGTGAAAACCATCGTAAAGTGAGCTTTTGGCTGAGAAGCCACCCAAGCGGCATGCATTTGCGTTGCTCATTGGCTCGGCGGTTAGCGCACTGGGCTACAAACCGAGCGACGCAAGTTCGAATCCCGCTCACGGCCAACACCAGTGATGATTTTTCAACCGGTCCGGGGCCTCCCGTAGCTCGACTCAGCCTCAAATGAGTACCGAGTGCGGTTCGTAAACATCGCCACTAGCGAGACAAAGGCGGCCGGGCGTGGTGCTGGTCACTCACCTCCTCGTGTGCCGTGTCGACCTTCGTAGGTGCTCGCTAACAGCATTTGACCATACAGTCTGTTATGGCTATACGGGTGATCTTTGTGTGTGCGTGGTAGTGTCGCTATGGGAGGACGTTCATTGCAGCGAGTGCGGAGACGATGCATACTCTCCTGGAGGGATCGTCTTCTGCAAGCGCTACACCAAGTTCGTGCGACACACACCTCCAAGACATGCATACAGCGTGGCCGCGCATTGCTTTTAAACCCACTCGTAGGCTTTCATTACCAATGTTATCCATAGTGAAGCTCTGTGAGTTTAGGTCATGTGCAAAAATGTGTAAGTGTAGTGCACCCGTCGATATGTTGGAGAAAACGAGCCAGCACATACAGCACTTACCTTAAAAGATGGTACCGACGTTTCGCTGAGACTTCCACTCAGCCCTGATGAAGCTGAGTGGAAGTCTCAGCGAAACATAGCGATGTGCTGAAGTAGTAAAGAATCGGCACGTTTTGCTCAAGTGACAACTTTACTTATTGGCTGTGTCGGGTGGACGCGGGTTTACGACACTTATATATTTTACGTGACCCAACCCATAATAAAAGGTTAAACTGTCTAATACAGTTCACATTTCCATAGCATATAAATGCCACTGCATCTGTCCACTGATCGACAAATTAATTGTGAATTGTAATATCACTGAGGCTGAACCTGACCCTAATCATAACATTGTGGAATTTCCATCACTGCCTCAGGGCTCAGAATGGAGTTGACCACAACCCCATGGTCATTTGAGCAGGAAGACATTTTTGGAACATTTGACATAATACTCATTCTGTTATTTTCTCGTAACAGTATTTGTGAATTATCATTTATCCATTCATCCATCCATTGTCAGAAATCGCTTAATCCTGCACAGGGTCGTGGTGAGCCGGAGCCTATCCCAGCAGACACAGGACACAAGGCAGAGCTATAGCCAGGATGGTATGCCAGTCCATCACAGGGCACGGGGGAAATTTAGTCAGCAGGCCAATTAACCTATGCAGCAGCATGTCTTTGATTCATTATCAAAGTCTAAAGTCAAAATGATGTTTCTCTGCAGCTGCTCGTCACTGAGGACGGTGACACCCGTGGAGAAGACAAAGGATGTGAAATGTGTGGACGCTCAACTCAGTAAGCGGCATCACAGCAGTCAGTCTCATGCACGGGTTGCAAGGCAGGCGCGTGGCAGGTTAGACGGATATCTAGACACATGGGTGCCCAAGAAGACAAGTGGGCCGAGGTGGGCAGCTCACTCAGGGCACTGGTGAGGTCTCGCATCTCAAGATAATAATAATAATAGCATTTTATAGAGCGCCTTTCACCCGAAGGCCACAAAGCACTGCACAAGGGCCGCGGAGAGAACGGCATGTCAACAACGACAGAAAAAACAATGAAAACCAAAGCAACAAAAATTAAATGATTAAGGCTGCTTCGAATACACTGTAAGGTCGTGAAACTGGCAATCTTAAGAGCGGCAAAAATCTGCCAGCGTCTCCTAAAATGGCCGTCACTTCCTTGAAGTGAAATACGGAGGGAGACGGGGAGGGAGGGGGAGACATAGGGACACAGAGACAGGAAGACAGAGAGAAAGACATGAGGGGGAAACAACGCCAATCTGAGGAGCTCAACATTAACTCGTAGGCTTTCATGACCAATGTTATCCATAGCGAAGCTCTGTTTATGAGTTCATATACGGGAGCGTCCGCGCCATGGTTCCGCCTTTACAAGCCCCCTGATGATGCTGAGTGTAAACCTCAGCGAAACGTCGGTACAATCTTTTAAGGTAAGTGATGCATGTGCTCGCTCATTTGCCCCAACATATTGACGGGTGCACTTCAGTTACACACTTTTTTCACATGACCTAAACTCATAAACAGAGCTTCACTGAGGAGCTCAGCTCGGGGGACACCAATGACGGCACAATTCAATTCGTTTCTCGCATAATGGTGCTGCAGCAGAGCACCCGGCTCATAATCAGAAGGTTACAATTCATATCTCTAGAAGAGAGCGACTTGGCCCGTCGTCCCTCTGGGGTCAAAAAAAGATACGTAACAATTTGTCAATCCTGCAGTGGTCTTACTGCAGTATAAATAGACTGGCTCCTGCTATTGAAATGGGGGATTTGCAATGCATAACACGGCCCCAATGCACATTTAGTGTAATATTACAAGCTATTACATGTAAGACAGTTATTCGTTCACTGACGAAGGTATTCGTTCGAAGAGAGGACTCAGAGGCACGAGAAAACTGCAGAGGCGGAGGGAAGGAATGCAGCCATTCGGTTTGCCGATGCCGACATTTGCCAGAGACTGCGTCCTATATAGTATGATGTTATCGGCCAATTAAGGAGTGTTTTAAGTTTATTCATTCATTTTTAGAAATCACTTAATCCTGCACAGGGTTGCGGTGAGCCACAGCCTATACTGACAGACACAAGGCGCCAGGCAGGCCTGTACCCATGTTGGGATGCCAGTCCAGGGCACCGGGGGCAATTTAGTCCGCAGGCCATTAACCTATGCAGCTTGTTTTAATTACGAGCGGAAATCAGAGAACCTGGAGGAAACCCACGCAGAAAAGGGGGACAACACACAAACTCCGTGTAGAGAGGCACTCGAGGCGGGAATCGAGCCGCCTCGGGCAGGACCTCTTCTGTGTGCGGTGCGGATATTACCACTGCGCAGACACCCTGCCCCAACAAAACTTCTTGGCGCTGAAAGTGAATTTCAGCCCAAAACATTTAACAATGGGACATGTTTTAACCTGAGTGTTGTGTGTGGTGGTGTGTTTTACAGGTCCATCCATGGTCACCTTGTGCGTTATAGTGGGTATAGTGTTTATAATTGTGGTCATTATCTGTGGCGTGATGTATCGACGTAGGCGGCCTGGCATATGCAAGACAAGTAAGTAGATTTTTTTTTAATCACCTCAGTGTACATAAGATGAATCAGTGTACTCATTCTTGCCACATTACTTACGAATGCCTGCTTTAACTCCAAATGCCCGGTTGTTTTCTGTTGACAGAGGAGAGCTCTGAGGAAGAAGTCAAACTGGTACGCACTGCTGAATGGCAGAATTCCTAACATTGCTGCTTCCACACGGCTGCATTCGTGAAACCGTGAAGGACGGAGCTGCTCCCCCCGCCCGCCGCCGCCACACACCTCGCGTCTCCGCTGGTTCACTGCGCTATGACGCGACGACCAAATAGCCATCCAGTTGTGGTGATAGCAATGTTTACAAACTGCTTTACGGCGTTGCTAAGCAGGATGCGCATAGAGTTCATCCATTGTCAGAACCCACTTAATCCTGTGAAGGGTTGTGGTGAGCTGGAGCCTATCCCGGCAGACACAGGGCTGAAGGCAGGGCTATACCCAGGATGGCATGCCAGTCCATCATAGGGCACTGGGGGCAATTTAGTCAGCAGGCCAATTAATATGTGCAGCAGCATGTCTTTGGACTGTGGGAGGAAACCGGAGTGCCCAGTGATTTCCCACAAAGACACGGGAGAGCATGCAAACTCCACACAGAAAGGCACTCGAGTCGGGATTCGAACCCAGAACCCTCTTACTGTGAGGTGGCAGCGCTACTCACTGCTATGCCACCATGCCCCCTCGCATTGACGTTACTGCTTGAAAATAAAGTGACGAGGACTGGACACAGTTGCTCAAACCTGAGCAGTGCTAGAAATATTCGTAATCTTCTTGACAGATGGAGGGAGACCCGATTCTCCTGTGTATGAGCGGCACTCATCTCTTGTTGTGGCCAGCAGTGGAAATTCCGCATTTCCAGAGCAGGAGCCAGTCTGACCGCAGAAGCCACTGCTGACTTTCCACAAAGTGGTACAGCGGTCCCTCGCTTTATGATATTAATCCATTCCAGGACACGTATCGTAATGTGAAACCATCGTAAAGTGAGATCAATACTATACACGTGTACACGTGTTTAAAACAAAGGAGAAGTAAACACATCGTCATATTGTGAAGCCATGGTAAAGCGAGGGACCGCTGTACTATAATACTACTATTAGACCCTCGGCATTCAGAAAATGAAATTACACATCCCTCGCTCCCTCCAGATGATACACAACGTGCCTGCACAGCAGAAGAACAATGATTCAAAACCCAGCGATGGTGCCATAGAAATCGTGCAAGCAACAAACGCGTAAGTGACCAATAAGAAATGAATCGGTGCGCTATCCATACGTTAATTTGAAGCCATGGATTGTGGGATTCCATCATCATTCACAGGTTACCTTATACCATGGTCACTTTTATTCACGATGGTTGTTCATCAGAGCTGTTCTTTCGTGATAGCCATGCCGAACGCTCTGCCTCTCTCCCTCGCGACTTTTCGCCTCCCCCGTTGGAAGCATCCTGAGGCATGAGAGATGAAACATCACGAGGGAGAGAGGGAGATCGCTCAGTGACATGGCTTTCCCGAAAGAACAGCTCTGAAGAGCAACCATCATGAATCGAGCTGTGAATATCTACATCAGTACACTTTCATTTATGCATCTAATGCATTTACACCTAACTCTAAGATCTAAGTGTTGTCACGAGTTGGCCGGGATAACGAAGATTCAATCAGCTCCATAGTATATCGCTTTTTATGAGTTATGTCACGTAAAAATAAGTGTTGTAAACCAGCCTCCACCCGACACAGCCAATTAGCAAGGTTTGTCACGTGAACAAAACGTGCACATTCTTTGCTACTAATTGGCTGTCGGGTGAAGCCGGGTTTACGACACTTACATTATTTACGTGACCCAACCCATAAAAAAGGATATACTATGGATACCATTGGTCACGAAAGCCTTCGTGTAAAATTCAATCAGCTCGCTGCAGCTTTGGTTTCCCCAGGCGTAGCCGGGTACTCACTGTGATCACGGACGGCTATAGTGGGAGATTCATCCCCTCGTGTGTGTGTGCAGCTGCAATGGTTCTGTCTCAAAGGAGGATGCGCAGCTGTCGCAGAGGGAGAGTCCCGTTGAGCGAGTCGCTGGGGCAGACGGCACGGACGCAGCGAACACGGCCGGTGGAAGAGCGGAGGACGTCTCTCCCCCGTCTTCCGTCCCAAAGCAGTCGGCGCTAGACAGCAACCCTGCTGTTCGAGAAGTCCTGCAGTGTAACTTCAATGTCCACCCAGGTACAGCGATTTAAATTCTGAGTGACAAACTTGCTTTGATGGCGCAGCATCACGATACAAAGGCATTTTCATCAGGTGGAATGAACAATTATGGTCATGAGCTTTGGGTAGTGACCGAAAGAACGCGATCGCGGATACAAGCGGCAGAAATGACGTTTCTTCCGAAGGGTTGCTGGCCTCACTCTCCGTGACAAGGTGAGGAGCACAGCAATCCGGGAGAGCCTCGGAGTAGAGTCGCTGCTCCTTCAGATTGAGAAGAGCCAGTTGAGGTGGTTCGGGTATCTGTTAAGGATACCCCTAGGAGCCTCCCCCGGGAAGTCTACCAGGCATGGCCCACTGGGCAGAGACCTAGAGACCGACCCAGGACACGCTGGAGAAGTAGGGTCAAATGACCCTACGAGCCGCATGGCACGGGAGGCCCTCGTCTACCAGTGGAGTGACAGCAGGGCTGGACACATTTATAAAGACAATCTCATTAGGCTGTGCATCTACATTTCTGCAACTATGATCATTCATCTATTTTGCTATTTCTGTCTTTTTCAATTGTGCCTTTGATGTGGACAAGCTTTACATCATGACGTGACCCAGTGCCTCTTGCTTCCCAATCGTATGCCGCTGCTAATAACAGTGAAACATTGATGGTTGCTCTTTAGAGCCGATCATTCAGGATAGCCATGTCGAGTGCTCTCCCTCTCTCCCTTGTGACGTTTTGCCTCCCACGTCGGAAGCATCGTCAGGCTTCCAATGTGGCTATCCTGAAAGAACAGCTCTGAAGAGCAACCGTCATGAGTCGAGCCAGGAAAAATACATCACTACGTAGTGAAACATCGTTCATATCAATGAAAATAGTTTTCTTCAAAACAATGTATTTTCTATTTTTCAGCAGTAACGATCAATATAACAGCAGTAGGCATACCAAGCCTTGCTCTTCAGCCTGGTCAACCGCCGCCCCCAACACCGTCGCCGGACAACCAGGCTCGGCCCGACACGAAGCCCCTGCCTGAAACACAACCGCATTCCGGACCCGAGCCCTGCACGGTCCAGCCGACTGGCCGCAGAGGCCCGCTGCCCGTACAGCTGTCGTGTGACGGGGCCACGGCGGATCAGAATGACCTGGCCGAGTCATTACCTTGCCCGGTCCTCGAGGAGACGCTGGACCGCACATACAGCAAGCCCGTTCAGGAGGAGGGTGAAGTGGATTCAGGCAAAGATAGCTCATTCAGAGAGCCTGTGGAGGAGTCCACTGTACCTGGCGATTGTGTGGTTTAACTCCGTCGTTTTCAACCGGTGGATCACGACCCATAAATGGGCCGCGAACGCCACCTAGTGGTCCGTGGAGACCAGACCCAAGTGAGCCTTGAGATGAAAAATGTTTGGAACCCCTTTAAGGCAAGCAAACAAGGTCAGACTCATTTAAAGGAAGGCTTTAATGAGTGCAACATTTACATTTTGTATATGTATTTTTTAAAAATCACAGTGAAATACAGTAGAAATATACATGGGAGAAATTGTCAATCGATCTCTCATGTCTCAGGAACACACTTCAGGAATTTGTCACCAACATTGTCACTCTTCCCCCCATAAGTTGGGCTCCATTGGATAACATGGGGTGGCTTCTCCCACAATGCAAGGAGACTTGTGGTATGTATATTGAATCGTGCTGTGAAGCAAATAACATTTGTGTGTACATATTTAATAGTGGCACTGAGCAAGCAGTAGAAATGACAAAATACTGTTTCAAGGGCCTGGCCTCCTTCACTGCCCAGGACTTCACTTTATAGAACTGCAAGCATCAACAAAGAGCCAGTTTGAGACAAACAAACCACGAGGGCACAGATTGGAGCGTCTGAGCATTAGCCGGAGATGGGAGCATTGGAACCTCAGTCCACTGCTCTGTGGCAGTAGGTGGGTTTGTTCGATCACGGCGCCAGGACTGGCCCATGAGCAGCGTCAATATTAAAAGGGACACGATGGCTGGTGTGTGCTTGTTGCTTGTTAAAAATGTATATATCAGTCATAGCTTTAGAACGTGGGGAAATATTCCGAGCAAGGACAGTCTTCATTTTGTGTTTGAAAAAATCAGCAGGCGACAACTTCTTTGAGATTAGGCTCTGAGGAAAACTATCTCTGGTGTAGGCCAATCAGTTTCAAGGACATTATCAAAGCATTTTGTTTGCATGTTTTTACCACAAGCATGTCTGTGGCTGCTTGCAAACTGGCCATTTTGTAAAAGGTGTCTATTTGGTATTTTAAGATCATAACACTTGTTTCATTGCCAGAAAGGGTAAAACCTCGTATATTTGTTTACATCATTTACACTTGTAGCACCAGGTCACAGCGATGTTGACGGCATCGGGAGTGATTTAATCCGCAGGCCAATTAACCTCTGCCAGCCGTGTCTTCGGACTGCGGGAGGGAAAACCCACGCGGACACCACGGGGAGAGAACATGCAAACTCCCACACAGAAAGGCACCCCCCGAGCCAGGATTCGAACCTTCGACTCCGAGGTGATGGCAAACATGGCTCTGACCGGTTCTGCCAGCCATTTCCGAGCCTTGGGTCCAAGGTCATGGGGATCTGTGGGTGAAAACCACTCGGGTTTGTTGCATTGCCTGCCTGCCCTTTTGCTGGGTACAGCGTTGTCTGCCTACTCCACAGACGAGTCCCCAGTTGATTGACCCCTCGGTTTTTTTTCCTATGCTCATTCACATATTTTAAATAACCCTTCCAGATTAATCAAAGTTTTCAATGTTTGTATTGCTTACATTACACACCCGTTGATGTATAAAAGTGTTGTGGAATTAAATGGGGGTCACAAGACCTCTGGACCACCATGTACATACAGGTTAATCGCCTGATGTTTGTGTTGCATGAAGCGATAGCCGTGTGCTGCGGAGCACAGCAGCAGTCTGGCAGCAGAGGGCTCACATTCCCAGCTGCGCTGCCATTGTTATGTGTAAAGGATAATCGTAATAAATGCTGTTTCTAACGCGCACATATTCATTTTTAAGGTATTAATCAGGCGCGAGGAAACCGCAGAGGCGGAGGAGGCACACAGGCGGTTTGCTGGCGCCAACATTGCCACACACTGCGTCCTAGAGATTGTTATCGGCCAATTAATTAGTTTTTTTTCAAGTTGTGGAAGGAAACCCACGCAGAACATGAGGAGAACATACAAACTACACACTAAAAGGCGCCCGGGGCGGGAATAAAACCGCTTCAGGCAAGACCTTTTTTTCCGTGAGGCGCAGATGTTACCACTGTGCCACCCCTGCACCGTGTTCTCTGCTGGATGAAGGCCTCGCCATGCCGTGTCGGTAATGGGGGATTTTCGCCAAACTCGCAATGCCGTTATATGTGTGTTTAAAGTGGTGTTGGTGGGGCGAGGTAATGATATCCTACAATATTCAAGTTGCTTTTTTTGCGACGGTATAGCTTCTTGTAAAAAATAAAATGTTAAGATCTTGAATAACTTCATGAAGTTTACATGTGTCATGTTTACATTGCTTACATTACAAAAATATCCCCCGTATAGATTTAAAAGACTGTAGGGTCAAGTGCCCTTAGCGAGCACCTATAATAATAATATCATTTATAGAGCGCCTTTCACCCGAGGGTCACAAAGCGCTGCATAGGGCTGCGGAGAAAACGGCACGCCAACAATGGTCGACGCGGCAGACGCGGAGATGGGTAACCAGCACCACGCCCGGCCGCCTTTGTCTTCCTAATGGCAATGTTTACACACCGCACGAGGTACTTATTTGAGGCTGAGTCTACCTAGGGGAGTGTCTGGGAATCCCCCAAGAAGAGCTGGTATATGTTGCTGAGGAAAGGGGTCTGTTGGGCCACTGTCCTTGGACTGCTGCCACCGCGATCCTCACCAGGACAAGCGGTTTAGGAAATGGATGTAATAATACACTTTTACCTCAACGTTGATACAGTTTCATTTACGCCTCTTTCCTGCTACACACTTTACGTTTACTTTACGACGCTTTGTAGTCACGACACTCGGCGACACTTGACGATACTCTCCTTCCGTAAGCCGCCGAGTTCGCCCATTGGCCAGACCCGAGCCGCTCGACGGCGATTGGCTCCCCGCGGGCAGCACGTGACGCACAATGACCATTCATCACGTCGAGCCGCTCGCCCGGAACCCGGCAGTGGCGCAAGGTCACGTGTGGTGGGATCACGGAGAGGTGACGCGGGGTGAGAGGTCACGCGCGGTAAGGATGGGACGCGACGTTTCAGGCGACGGGTCGGGGACGGGAGGCGCGTCTTCCCACGGGCGCGGAGGACGAGGAGCCGAGCCCCGCGTCTCACGAGCCGGAGCCACTAGCGGGGTAGAGGCCTCGTGGGAGGCAGGCCGAGTTGCGCGCAGGGCCGCGAGTCTCGGGGCCCCAGTGGTTGTCAGTCGCGGCCCAGGCTCGGAGCGCGTGAGCCGGCTCAGGGGAACTCGCCTCGAGCCGCTCCGAGTCTGTCTGTAGAGACTCGAGTGTAGACCACTGCGCCACGCAGCCGCCGGGTAGCCACATGGGAGAGCGGCGAGACTAGGGCGTGTAGGCTTTGGTTGCCCGGCGATCAGGGGACAGCGGAACGGCATAGGCTCCTCCATGCTGTCTGTCGAATTCGATTCTTCGAAGCGCGATGGCCACACGACAGCTTCCCATTGCAACAAGTTCTTCTTTAGCCGCAGACAACTGTCTGTGCAGAGCTGTGTGTGTTATCCGATCACATGCGTGGATTGGTTGGTGGTTTGTTTCTGTGTGGCTTTGGTGTTTGTTTTGTTGTCTGCCATGCTCTTGTTGCTCGTTTTTTGTTGTCTGTTTTGCGCGGCCTTCTCCTGGCCCAGTCCTGCCTTGCCTAAACTCGCCTCGTGGTGTCGCGTGTGGAGGTTGTGTTTTGTGGTTGTGGGTGCCTGCGTTTTATTTTGCTGTTGCGTGTGCTTGTGCTTCAATGTTGATTGTTTGATTTGGGTTGGCGTTGTTTCCCCCTCGTGTCTGTCTCTCTGTCTTCCCGTCTCTGT
>JAZEWU010000037.1:191322-205616 GCA_036362915.1 Geotria australis | reverse complement strand
GCCACCACGTGGGACCACTCCCTCCCGACATCATATACGGGAGCGTCCGCGCCGTGGTTCCGCCTTTCCAAGCCCCTTGATGATGTTGAGTGTAAGCCTCAGCGAAACGTCGGTGATGCATGTGCTCGGTGATGCATGTGCTCGGTGATGCATGTGCTCGCTTGTTTGCTCGCTTGTTTGCTCCACAGCTCGGATTTAAAAAAAAAAAACCCAAAACAAATTTGTTGCTGATTTTCCGTGCTCTGTCGTTGTTGACATGTCGTTCTCTCTGCAGCTTTGTGCAGCGCTTTGTGACCCTCGGGTGAAAGGCGCTATATAAATGCTATTATTATTATTACTATGGATAACATTGGTTATGAAAGCCTAACGAGTTAATTTCAAAGTACTTTCTGTTCAATGTTCCTTGGTTCACTACAAGATATGGAGAAAAAGCTTTTGTGGTGACTTACTAAACTTAGATCCCAGTTAGACTAGTTCAATGTATTAGGTATACATTGAAATGTATGCCTAATTGTGATTGCTAATATTGATTTGTGTTCGAAATGTTCCAAATGTTGCACTATTCCCTCTCAATATTGAATGTGCTATCTTTGATATGCTTTAGTTTTTATTTACTATCGCAATGCAAAATTTTAATTTTACCTGGTTACTTGAAAAATGTGCGCAATGCTGTGTGTTTTGTACTTGTTTTATTCGAAAAATGTGTGCAATGCTATATGTAAATGTTGTTTTTGTTGGTTGATTTAAATTTGGTTATATTTGAATCTTGTATATAGTTTAAATTCTTGTCAGCAATTCGCATGTTTGTTGTGTCGCAGAGATCAAGGTAGAAGCGTTCACGTCGCGATCCCTGTCAAGTAATACTTGGTATTACCTGCAAATTCTACCAAACACTTCGAAGCTGAGCTGAAAGACAACGATGTCCAGAAGCTCAACAGATGCCAGAAGCCCCTCAGTCTGGCGCAAGAAGAGAGGCCAATGCCCGCCTTTAAGGCCAGCACTGACAATTAAATCTCTAAATGTTGAAGGGCTGTCTGCAACTAAAGAAGAGCTTGTTGCAAAACTAAATGGGAAACTGTCGTATAACCATCACGCTTCAAAGAATCGAACGAATTCGAGGAGTCCCGTAAAGAGCTTGTAAGCTCACTGGGTATTTTTCTGCTGTAATAATACACATCTACATCTCTCCCGGATTTCTGTGCTCCACACCCTGTCACAGAGAGTGAGCCCAGCAACCCTGTCATAGTTACTTAATTTTGTCAATTCGCATGTTTGTTGTGTTGCAGGAATCCCTCAAAGAACTTGCAAGCTCACTGGGTATTTCCTGCTGTAATAATTCGCCAGGCACACCGGTCTCCTCCAACAGTTCAAAGACATGCGAATGCATAGGTTAATTGGCCTGCTAACTAAATTTCCCCTGGTGCCCTGTGGTGGCTGGCGTCCCATCCTGGGTATAGCCCTGCCTTGCGCCCTGTGTCTGCCGGGATAGGCTCCGGCTCACCAAAACACTATACAGGATTAAGCGGTTTTGACAGTTAATGAAATTGATAAACATCTATCTATCGAGGAATCCCGCAAAGAGCTTGCAAGCTCACTGCTGTAATAATAAACACTTATCTATCACAAAGAGGAGGCTAGGATTTGCACCACGTGGCAACAGGAACGGCAACAAAGTATCGAGCGTCAGGCCACGAGCCGCGGGCAGCGCTGCCACTCACCCGAATACTCCTGCGGCGACATGGGGCGCGTGATGACGCGGTAGAAGTGCGTGATCCACTCTCGCTGCTCGTCCTCCGTACGGCAGCCCAGCACGTACTTGCGCTCGGGCGTGACGATGGTAATGCCGTACGCCCAGTGGTGGCCCTGCAGGCCGGGCGGGAACCCCTCCAGCACTGCGTAGCCGTGGTCCCCGTTGCCCAGGAACACCTCGCCCTTGGCAAACGCGTCCTGGCAATGTCGCGAGAGGGCGAGACTCCGTTAGTTGTGTTATAAACTAGAGGTGATGTCTAACATGAAGGCTTTCGTGACTAATGTTATCCGTCGTATAGGAAGCAGTGTGTGGCAATATGTTGGCGCCGGCTAAACCGCCTGGCTGCTTCCTCCGCATTTCTGCGCTTTCCTCGCGCCTCCGAGTCGAATGAATACCTTCGACATTGAGTGAATATGTGCCACGCGTTATACATTTAACATTTTTCGTTTTTATTGTTATGGGTTAGGTCATGTAAGCAATAGGTGTCGTAAACCTGCCTTCACCCGACACAGCCAGGTTTGTCATGTGAACATCCATCCATCCATTTTCAGAAACCGCTTAATCTATACAGGGTCGCTGTGAGCCGGAGCCTATCCCGGCAGACACAGGGCGCAAGGCAGGGGAACACCAAGGATAGGACGCCAGTCCATCGCAGGGCGCCTGGGGAAATTTAGTCAGCACGCCAATTAACCTGGCAGCATGTCTTTGGACGGTGGGAGGAAACTGGAGTGCCCGGCGAAAACCCACGCGGACACGGGGAGAACATGCAAACCCCACACAGAAAGGCACCCCGAGCCGAGATTCGAACCCGGGACCTTCTTGCTGTGAGGCGGAAGCGCTACCCACTCCGCCACCGTTCCGCCCGTCATGTGAACAATACGTGCCAATTCTTTACTACTTCAGCACACCGGTTGTAAAAAATTTAAATAATCTGTAATCTGAGGATGTGAACTTGCAATACTTGGTTCATCAAACTGAGCAGCCATGTCACATCCCCCTCGGCTACAGCTGTTGAGAATTTTCAGCTGTAATAATAAACATCCATCTCTCTCCTGTAGCAGGAGCCACTTCTCCCTTAACGTAGAACGGTCAGCGCCCGCTCCCCACAGCCCTCAATTTACGTGCAATGCTGTGTGTAAAGGTTTTTTTGGTTTGGTTAATTTGTTATTTTTATATATTTTTTAATTTTGTCAATTCGCATGTTTGTTGTGCTGCAGGAATCCCGTAAAGAGCTTGCAAGCTCACTGGGTATTTTTCTGCTATTATTATCTATCTATCTCATAGCCGTCGTGCCGCCCACCCTAGAGTTTACCCCCGCCCCCCCCCCGCAAGCGACAGGGCCCCACCAGTGGATCCTTAAAGTACATGAGGCGCCGGTCGGCGGCGTCCAGTGTGAACCAGCGTCGCCGGAAACTCTCCTTTTGCTTCCGCCGCGGGAGGAGCGCAGGCAGCCCAGCAGCCGGTTCGTGTGCGCACACACACACAAAGACAGAGAGACCCCAGTTAGCCGATGCCAGTTGTTGGTGCAAGATGTGGCAGCTAGCTGTTCTTAAGCCGACACAGCTCACGAAGCCGAGGTGCGAACAGCATCACACCCGGCCACCTTCGTCTCACAAGTGCTTTTGTTTTCACAACCGTGCCGGATACTCATTTAAGACCGAGAAAACCTCGGGGAGGCCCAGGCCTTGTTAAGATAGCCGCGGCCTGGAATTGATCTCTGGTCACTGCAGCACGCTAACCACGACGCCAGTGCTCCCTACTGTATACACAACAAATGTAATTTGAAAGGAGCTAATTCGGGAAATTACATATCTCATTACAAAGCCAAAGATCTCATTACACACACACACGGACACACACAAGTGCACACGCACAACAACCGCCGTTCGCCACTAAGTGGCGGTGACGTTACCAGGGCGCCTGTGCCAGGTGTGTTAGCACCGTGGTACCGTGTGCGTGCACGTGTTATTTCCCGCGTGTGTCATGGCCGCGTACTTTGGGCCCCGTCTTCTCCATGTATCCCTCCTTCACGTAGTTCCTGGTGAGCCGTGGCGTTATCTGGTAGACGCAACAACAGCGTCCTCAAATCAGACACAAAGTGCCCACGCAAGTGACCCGGTGATGTTTGCTGCCTTGAGGCCCCAGTGCCTTAGTGAAGACTCAAAAAAATAAAAATCTATAACCGGTCTCCAAGTGCGGTCTTCTACGTTGGCCTCTGCATGCTGAGCACTTCTCCAAATAATAATAATTTTACATTTATAACGCGCACATATTCATTCAATGTCAAAGGTATTACTTCGACGAGAGTATGACTCAGAGGCGCGAGGAAAGTGCAGAGAGGCGGAGGAGGCAGCCAGGCGGTTTTGCCGGCGCCATATTGCCACACACTGCTTCCTAGATATTATGATGTTATCGGCCAAATAATGAATGAGTGTTTTTTTTAAGTTGTGGGAGGAAACCGGAGAACCCACGCGGACACGGGGAGAACACACAAACTCCACAAAGAATAACAGTACAATTTATAACGCGCGCAAATTCCACGCCTGGTCATTGACGAGACACAGATACGGAGGCGTAGTGAGGAAACCGCGGAGAGGGGAGGAGTGAGCGAGGCGGTCAGCCGGCGCCAACCCGCCAGACACTGCTTTCCTATGGGCACCTTTTTAGCCAGTGTACAAATAATGTTAAATATACAAGGGTTTACATTTTTCTGGCAATGATAGAAGTGTTAAGATCTTTAAAAAAAAAACAAATGGACCCCTTATTGCAAAGGTTCCAGTTTGCAAGCAGCCACACATGCTTGTAGCAAAAACATGCAAACAAATGCATTGTCCTTCAAACTGATTGGCCCAACACTAGAGACAGCTTTTTTTAGTAGCCAAGTCTCGGTGTTTAGCCAAATGTCCGAAAAATCGCAAAGAAGAAGAAGCCAAGTGTTGCCAAAAGGCAAGCAGTGTTGCCGAAAGGCAAGCAGAATTGACAATAAAGTGGAATTAAATGAATTTGTTTTCTGTGAGGAGGCGCAGATGTTACCACTGCATAGCCACCCTGCTGCCATTCTCTCAGACTCTTGCGACGCACTATGGTGGGCATCTTCAGGAATGGAATTTAACACCCAGCCCAGAATAACACCCTCGGATTACAGACAGCAATGAAAACCTACGCGTTGAACCGTGTACCCGCTTCAGAGCAATGGCACGCCAGTCGTTAGCAGGCACATTATGCATGTATTCTATTATTATTGTAGTTACAGTTGTTTAGCCAGGGAACCAAGAGTCAGAAATGTATTTCTGGAGAGTCCTGCTGGGTTTTGCATCTGTTTGGTTTGCCAAGTCCTACAAGCTATGATACGCCACGTATGGCAATGCCACGAATACTAATGAAGCATGTGATGTCATGCATGTTAATGAGCGCGTGGGTGGCATCATCTCGCACGAGGCCTGCGGCCATTAAACTTGCGGTGTGGCGGACTGCAGCCACAACGGGAGCCGCTCCCACTCACACCAGACAGCGGCAGTGGTCGTCACAGTCTTCTTCTTCGCGATTCTTCAAAGCGCGATGGTTAAATTACAGTTTCCCACTTCCTTACACAGCCCCTTGCATTTTCATTGAACTCCGCAAGGTCTTTTGAGCTGCAGAGGTTGGGTAGTAGAGCACAGACAAGGCAGTGTTCCATAGTATGGTCTGCTTCTCCACATTCACAGGTGGTTGGGCCGGTCTTGTAGCCCCATCTGACCAAAGCATCTTTTGATCGTCCCGTTCTAGTTCTCAGGCGGTTGAGTGTCTTCCACTGAATCCATGGTGCATCTGAGCCAGGAGGGAAGTCTTCAGCAGGTGGGATTCCCATGCCAGTTGCAAGAGGGTCACTCTCAAGCTTTTCCGTCCAGAGCTGGAGTCTGGTTTCCCCTCGAGATGTTGTTAGGGGCTGCACATGGCTGAGGAAGCTTCTTCTTGACTTCAGTCGTTGGGCCGGGGGTTGACGTCCATGAAGGAGGTGGCGTTCATCACTAGTAGCCTTTGTCATCTCGACTCGACTGGCCACTTCCCGTCTGATATCAGCAGGGGCAATGCCAGCGAGGAGGTACAGGTTGTTTGTGTGTGTGGGTTTCAAGTGGCCAGTGATCAGGCGGCAGGTGTTGTTCAATGCCGGGTCAAGTTTCTTGGCATGGGTTGACCTCTCCCAGACAGGACATGCATACTCCGCAGAGGAATAGTATAAGGCCAGAGCAGTAGATCTTAATGTGTGTGCTGTGGCTCCCCATTTGGAGTTGACCAGTTTTCGTAGGATGTTGTTTCGGGAACCGACTTTCAATTTGGTGCTTTTGACGTGCGCCTTAAAGGAGAGAGTGCGGTCCAGGGTTACTCCAAGGTAGACAGGGTGCATACGGTGCTCAAGTGGTGTTCCAGACCATTTGATTTTAAGAGGTCGGTTGGCTTCACGATTCCTGAGATGGAAAGAGCAGAGTTGAGTCTTCGCTGGGTTGGCATGTAGGTGGTTGCGCTCATAGTAGAGGTGAGATTTGCTTCCACTGCTTCAAACGTACTCTCTTGGGATGTTATACAGAGGTCGTCGGCATAGATGAACCGTTAAGTATTCTGATCCATTGGCTGGTCGTTAGTGTAGATGTTATATAGTAGGGGAGCCAACACACTACCTTGGGGTAGGCTCTTAATTAACACCTTACACGCGATCAAATGTGTTTCTAGTGCTGCCATACAGGAATGACGATTTTCATCCATCCATCCGTCCATTGTCATAAACCCCTTAATCCTGTTCAGGGTCATGCTGCTGCATAGATTAATTGACCTGCTGACTAAATTGCCCCCGGTGCACTGTGATGGACTGGCGTCATATCCTGGGTATAGCCTTGCCTTGCCCCCTGTATCTGGCGGGATAGGCTCCGGCTCACCGTGACCCAGACTATATTCACGTTAATAATATTACACAAACCACAACGGTTACACACTGAGTCTACGAGAAGTGACCGGCGGCAATCTTGAGGTGCGAGCGAGGCCATCAAACGCCTCCACCACGGACGGGGTCGACATCACCAGTGAGCGCCGTCTCGCCACTCACTCTCTCACTCCGAGCGAGACTCGTGAATCCCGCGGAGAAATGCACGATCGCTCACCTCCTTGTCGACGGTGCCGGGGTACGCCACCTTCAGGTAGTGGTAGCGCACAGCACGGATCGCATTGAACCAGTCCACGATCACCTGTCACCACGCCAAACGCCACACGCCACCCACTCACTATCATTTATAATAATAATAATTTTTAATTTATAACGCGCACATATTAATTTAATTTCGAAGGTATTCCTTCAAAGAGAGAATGACTCAGAGGCGCGAGGAAACTGCACAGAGGCGGAGGAGGCAGCCAGGCGATTTGCCGGCGCCAACATATTGCCGCACACTGCTTCCTATATATTAATGAGTGTTTTTTTTTAAGTTGTGGGAGGAAACCGGAGAACCCGGAGGGAATCGAACCGCCTCAGGCAGGACCATTCTTTTTGTGAGGCGCAGATGTTACCACTGCACCACGTAATGATTTGGAGAAATTCGTGTCACTCAGACCCTCCACCGCTAAATGCAGCCAAACAAACAAACTGTCCGAATGATGCCACCTTGGCCACATTTTTTACAATAATAATAATAATAGGACAATTTATAACACCCACAAATGCCACGACTGGTCGTGAACGAGTCACGGATACGGAGGCGTAGCGAGGAAACTGCAGAGAGGGGAGGAGTCAGCCAGCACCAACCCGCCAGACACTGCTTTCTATATATTATTACATTGTTAACTGTCCTAATGGTGCTACTTTGGCCAGATTGTTACGCGAGGAGCAAACAAAAAAATGTATTACAAATCATAATAATGGTTGCGAAAAACCACGAGTGATGTGAATGACACACCAACAAGCAACGCGCACTGGACAACGGTTCGTGAACGACAAGCGCGGGGGGCCGCGAGCACACCTTGCCCTCCTCGTGGTAGACGAAGAGGCTGCGGGTGCTGCCGTCCTTCAGGTAGGTGACCTGCAGCCCGTTGGGGTTCCCGATCTTGTCCGGCTGGAACGTCGCGTTGATCTCGGCGATTTTCAACTCGCCTTTGGGCTCCTTCGCCTGCCAGGGGCACAGGGTGGCACGCCGGCGCTAGGTCACGAAACCTCCTTGCTCTACTGCCTCTTGCAGGCACTACAATAATTCTATAAACTATTAACGGTCACATTTTCGCAAACGGACCGCAGTGTTGCAGGGCAACTCAGAGGCGCGGAGCACAAGTCGGTTTAAATGCTTGGCGGAACACGTCCGTTTGTAAACGCTGTTTGAAAGTAGTTGTTGGAAATTGGCGAATGTACATGGCGTACGTGTGAATAGAATTCCACTTGGTGGGAGCAATCAATAAATAATAATTAACCGATTTGTAACGTGTGCACAAACTCCGCGCCTGGTCATGGACCAGACGTGGATGCGGAGGCGTAGTGAGGAAACTGCAGAGAGGGCGGGAGTCAGCCAGGCAGTCAGCCGGTGCCAACCCGCCAGATACTGTTTTCCTATATATTATGATGTTATCGGCCAATTAATGAATGAGTATTTTTTTTTAGGTTGTGGGACGAAACCAAGCTACTCACGTCGCTCTTGGTGAAGTATTTGAGCAGCCCCTCGCGCTCCGACAGGATGAACTTGCGACGGAGAAACTGACTGCTGTCGCGTCCGCGTTTCCACAGGTACCCTTCCCGGTAGCCTGCGCGCAGGGTTAATGGGTCAAGGACACAGAGGGGTCACTAAGTGGGCAGACACAGAGATTTGTAAAAAATGAGAAAAATAACTCAATAAATACCCCTAAACCACCGTCCATCAAGCACCCATGGTGGATAGGTCCACACTTTGTGGCACTGTTAGCTATTTTGAAAACATCAGCAGCCTTGTAATGGCTTACCGTGTTACAACACCATACAAGTTGTCTTGATAATTATAAAGACTTTTTCAAAAGGGTCTTGCCGAATTTTTTGCAGGAGGGGTGATCCATAGTACAACCCTTTTATTGGGTAAAAAAAAGCGATGCCGTTGCTGTTTGTCATCCCAATTGAGGTTGTAACAGTGGTCGTCCGACAGGCCACATTCAGCACCATCACTATGTGACAATCTCACACGGCACCCGGCACACTGCCGTGCCCGGCAGTGTGCCGGGTGCCGTGTGCCGGGCGGTGTGCGGTGTGCCGGACGGTGTGCCAGGTGTCGTGTGCCGGGCGGTGTGCCAGGTGCCGTGTGCAGGGTGCCGGGCGGTGTGCCGTTTGCCGTGTGCCGGGTGCCGGGTGGAGTGCCGGGTGCGGCGTCACACCTGTGGAGTAAGGCTCCTGCTTCTCGACGTCAATGAACTCACGGCGCTCGTACCGCGCGCGGATCCACTGCTCCTTGAGGACCCTGCAGCGGCGGCGACGACACGGGGACGTGACCAAAGGGGAACGCAGAGGAGAGCACACCGCTTCAAGAAACACAAGTGGGCTAGGCCAGATATACGTCTCGAAGAGAAGAGGCTGGCGCAGAGCTATCATCTGCACCTCATAGAAAGAAAATCCTGCCCGAGGCGGTTCTATTCCCGCCTGGGGCGCCTTTCTGTGTGGAGTTTGTGTGTTCTCCCCCTGTTCTGCGTGGGTTTCCTCCAGGTTATCCGGTTTCCTCCCACACCTAAAAAAACACTCATTAATTAATTGTCCGATAACATTGTAACATTTAGGAAAGCAGTGTGTGGCGGGTTGGTGCCGGCTGACCGCCTGGCCGATTCCTCCCCTCTCTTTGGTTTCCTCACTACAACTCCGTATCTATCTCTCGTTCATGACCGGGCGTGAAATTTGCACATGTTATAAATTGTATGTTATCGCACATGATTGTTTAGCACAGAGTTGAGAGAGAGATCTGGAACAAAGAATCTCCCTGCCATGTATCTTACGTGTATGCGATCAATCCACTTGACTTGACAATTTAATCTGTTTGTCTGCGTTTGCTGGTACAGAATCTTGACGACACAAACTTGGCCAAATGACCACGTGGTCGAACCCGAAAACCAACGACGCCTCATTGACAGGACGCGTTGTGTTTGAGCCGGCGCGGGGCGGCACTCACTGGCAGTCATCGGCCGTGGGGCGGTAGTAGAAGGGAGGGATACGCTGCTCGTAGAACTCCTTTGTCACGAGGTTCCCCTTGCTCGCCATGAACTGCAAACGACACACGCAGCGCGTCATCACTGCCGCTCCCACGCCGGCCAGACCCACACCACAGACCCTCACTGTGAAGCTCTCTCCACGCCCAGTCAGACCGACACCACAGACCCTCATCGTGGAAATTTAACGTGAAGGCTTTCGTGACAAATGTTATCCATAGTATAGCTCTTTTTACGAGTTAGGTCACGTAAAAATAAGTGTCATAAATCAGCCTCCACCCGACACAGCCAATTAGTAAGGTTTGTCAGCGCTCCAACAGTCATCAGTCTCCGATTACAGATTACGACGACGCTGCTGCCTCTAGCCACAGAAACCCTCTCATACACACGGATGGGCAGCCAGGAACTTAAAACAAGGATCAATCTCTCCTCTGTGCAGGGCAACATTAGGACGCACCACTCTAATGATAATAATAATAGCATTTTATAGAGCGCCTTTCACCCGAGGGTCACAAAGCGCTGCACAAGGGCCGCGGAAAGAACGGCATGTCAACACCGACAGAAAAAACAACTAAGAAAAACCAAAGCAACAAAAATTAAATGATTAAGGCTGCTTCGAATACACTTAAAGGTCGTGAAACTGGCAATCTTAAGAGCGGCAAAAATCTGCCAGCGTCCCGTAAGATGGCCGTTACTTCCTTAAAGACAAACACGGAGGGAGACAGGGAGGGAGGGTGAGCGACAGGGGGAGACATAGGGACACAGAGAGGAAGACAGAGAAACATACATGAAGGGGAAAGAACGCCAATCTAAATTAAACAATTAACACTGAAGCACAAGAACATATACATAGACACATGCAACAGTAAAGAAAAAACGCAGCTATTTATAACAACAGATACCAGCCACAGATACCATCAAAACCTTACCCAGAAACGAGAAGTATCTGCCTGGGCCTCACGAAATACTGGCGATCAGTCCCGTACATGTCCCATACATTGGCCCACAATACACCAAGGCATGTCCGACAATACACGATACAATACAAAGCGCTGTTAGTGCCTGAGAAGCTACCCTAGTGGCATGCGTTTATATCGCTGATTGGATGCTGTGACACCCATCCTCATGCGCAGCCATATCGTAACACGTATCGTAAAATTAAATGTGATAGTAATTTAATACTAATGTTCTTATAGAGCATATATCTGTTGAGCTTCTAGACATCATTGTCTTTCAGCTCCTTGGCTTCGAAGTGTTTGGTAGAGTTCGCAGGTAATACCAAGTATTACTTGACAGGGATCGCGACGTGAACGCCTCTACCTTGATTCCCTCCTGGCTCAAATGCACCATGGATTCAGTGGAAGACACTCAACCGCCTGAGAACTAGAACGGGACGATCAAAAGATGCTTTGGTCAGATGGGGCTACAAGACCGGCCCAACCACCTGTGAATGTGGAGAAGCAGACCATACTATGGAACACTGCCTTGTCTGTGCTCTACTACCCAACCTCTGCAGCTCAAAAGACCTTGCGGAGTTCAATGAAAATGCAAGGGGCTGTGTAAGAAAATGGGAAACTGTAATTTAACATCGCGCTTCGAAGAATCGCAAAGAAGAAGATAGAGCATATATGGTAAAGTGATTTAATTATATTGTGAGGCCATCGTAAAGCGAGAGACCATTGTATATAAGAAAGCAGTGTCTGGCGGGTTGGTGCTGGCTGGTCGCCTGGCTGACTCCTCTCCTCTCTGTGGTTTCCTCGCTACGCCTCCGTATCTGTGTCTCGTCCATGACCAAGCGTGGAATTTGCACGCGTCATAAATTGTACTATTATTATTTATTATTATTACAAATGTTCCGTGACTTGGAAGACTACCAGGAGAACTCCAAAGGCGGCAGCAGCAGCACCGCGAGGCGCCGAGTCGGAGCCTCTACAAAGCACCCACTCTGGCGCACAGTTCATGAACCTCATCTCCCAAGCTACGCACAACATCTGCAGCACGCTTATTCTGAAACTGTTTGATCCCAGTCGAGGTTTCACCAAGCCCACCACTCCACTAGCATCAATAAACTGAAACACGTGGGTTTTCGCCGGGCACTCCGGTTTCCTCCCACATTGCAAAGACATGCTGCATAGGTTAATTGGCCTGCGGACTAAATTGCCCCCGGTGCCCTGTGATGGACTGGCGTCCCATCCAGGGTATAGCCCTGCCTTGCGCCCTGTGTCGCCGAGATAGGCTCCGGCTCACTGCAACCCTGTACAGGATTAAGCAGTTTCTGACAATGATGACGACTCGAGGATAAGGGCAGTCAGGCCTGGCGCTGACCACATGACCCCCTCCTGCACTGTAATAGGTGCTCACTAACGACATTCGTCCCTACAGTCTACAGTTGCTGTTGCCCAATTTGTGTGCACGTGTAAGAACATGTATTGTTTGTGGCCGTTCCTATAAGAGGCAGGTGAGCTTGTGTAAGGGGCGGAGTGAGCCTGCGTGGCCGTGTTTACGTTCAAGAGCCTGGTGCTGTTGACGCCTTCCCACCATCTCCTCAAACTGCAACCGGTAAAGCCAGATTGTCGACTCCAACTCGCGGTGGCGTGTCGATGGGTGCCCGCGATTGCGTTTCAACCGACACCCAGGCTCGTCATCGCCGTGCGGACGATGAACACACAGCCGGTTTATTCCGACGACACAAGACACCTCCGCCCAGGACAAAGCCTAACGCGAAAACATTAATCGATGGAACGCACGATGATTCCGAGCGATGCACGAGACACGCAGACATGCATGTAATGCGTGTGTGTGTGTGTGTGTGTCTGCAGCATCTCAGTCAGTCAGCCCATAACAACTGAGTCTGTCCCGTGACCTCCTATCAGCGAGCCTTCGACACTCTGCGCGGCTTCAAGATGCGCCTGGCCTGGCACAGGCGCCGTAGTGACGTCACCGCCACTTAGTGGTGAACGGCGTTTGTAGTTGTTAGGACCGGGTAGGAGGAACAAGGTGGTGACCGGAGTTTAACGGTCACACGCAGCTGTTGGCATCTGACCTCCACTTGCTCATCCTCCCAGAAGTCGAGGCGGAGGGACTTGACGCGGCTGACCTCCGTCATGTTGCGGTGAATCCCCGAGCAGTGCAGGCAGATGAACACGCCGAGCGTGTACGACGCCCAATCAGGATCTGTGGTGCCAAGACAAATACAAAGAACCCCCATAGCCTTAACAGACTGTAGGCTCAAGTGCTGTTAGCTAATAGCACCCTATACAGGCCATCACGGCACAAGAGGGTGGGTGGCCAACACCACGCCCGACCACCTTTGTTTCCTTAGTTGCAATGTTTACATACTGCGTTAGGCAAAAAATTGAGGCCGAGTCGAGCTATGGGAGGCCCAGGACCAGTTCAGAAAATAGCCACTGGTGTTGGCCGTGAGCGAGAATCAAACTTGGGTAGTCGGGTTCGTAGTGCAGCAACCACTACAAAGACAAAGACAAAGATCCCCTGTATAGCCTTAACAGACTGTAGGGACAAGTGCTGTTAGCGAGCACCTATGAAGGTCGACACGGCACACGAGGGGGTGGGTGACCAGCACCACGCCCGGCCGCCTTTGTCTCCCTAGTGGCGATGTTTACACACCGCACTAGGTACTCATTTGAGGCTGAGTCGACCTAGGGGAGGCCCAGGACCGGTTTCAGAAAATCGTCACTGGTGTTGGCCGTGAGCGGGATTCGAACTCGGGTCGCCAGATTCGTAGCCCAGTGCGCTAACCACTGGGCTACCGCTCCCCACAGCAACCACTACACCACCGCCAGGACAAACATTCCAACACAGACACAATCCCACACACTGACACACACACAAAGATCCACTGTTTATCCAGAGAGAGTGGTTGGGGTGAGCTCACTATTAACGGCCGTCATTGCCTCAACGACGCATTTTGTTTTCCAGTAAAGTTTGTTGACGTGGGAACACTGAGAACTGGTTTCTAATTTCAGGGTATAGTGGTCCCTTGCTTAACGATATTAATCCGTTCCAGCACACGTATCGTAACGTGAAACCATCGTAAAGTGAGACCAATAGTATACTGTACATTGTTTTACGGCAATTCGTTCCACTGAACTAAACACTGAGCTGTAAAGAGTAAAAAGCGCTGCTATTGGCTGAGAAGCTACCCAATCAGCATGCGTTTGCATAGCCGATTGGCTGCTGCGCCACCCACGCTCACGCGCAGCCATATCGTAACACATATCCATCCATCCATTTTCTAAACCGCTTGTCCTAGTGAGGGTCGCGGTGACAGCAGTCCAAGGAGAGTGGACCAGACATCCATTTCCTCTGCAACAGATTCCAGCTCTTCCTGGGGGATTCCCAGCCGTTCCCAGGCAAG
>JAZEWU010000037.1:152447-164258 GCA_036362915.1 Geotria australis | reverse complement strand
ATCGACGAGAGAACGACTCAGAGGCGCGAGGAAAGCGCAGAGGCGGAGGCGGCAGCTAGGCGTTTTGCCAGCGCCATATTGTCACACACTGCTTCCTATATATTATAATAATTGCATTTCTATAGCGCCTTTCACCCGAGGGTCACAAAGCGCTGCACAAGGCTGCGGAGAGAACGACATGTCACCAACGACAGAGAACGGAAAATCAGCAACAAATTTTTTTTGGGTTTTTTTTTTTATAATCCGAACTGTGGAGAGAACGGCATATCAACAACGGGGAGACAGAAAACCGAGAATCAAGCAATAGCTTGTGGGAGGAAACCGGAGAACCCGGAGGAAACCCACGCAGAACAGGGAGAGAACACACAAACTCCACACAGAAAGGCACCCGAGCCGAGATTCGAACCCGGGCCCTTCTTGCTGTGAGGCGCCGATGTTACCACTGCGCCACCCTGCGGCCAATGCCTAAGATGCAGCCCCACCATCGCCAACATCCCACTGTCAGACCACGCAACTATCGCAGTTAACGCTTCAATGTCTGCTCTTACTGGATCTCTAAATGGATTGCGTTCTTCCATGGCAGGGTGGCGCAGTGGTAAAATCTGCGCCTCACAGAAATAATGGTCTTGCCCGAGGCAGTTCGATTCCCGCCTGGGGCACCTTTCTGTGTGGAGTTTGTGTATTCTCCCCCTGTTCTGTGTAGGTTTCCTCCGGGTTCTCAGATTTCCTCCCACAACTAAAAAACCCATTAATTAATTGGCCGATAACATAATAATAATATATAGGAAAGCAGTGTCTGGCGGGTTGGCGCCGTCTGACCACCTGGCTGACTCCTCCCCTCTCCGTGGTTTCCTCACTACGCCTCCGTATCTCGTCCACAAACAGGCGTGGAATTTGCGCGCGTTATACATTTAATTATCATTATCTGCAAACCCCTGATAACATGCCCTCCTCATTCTCGCGAAGACCCTCACCTGCGCTTGCTTTGTGCCTCCTCGCGGAGCCGCTCCGTGCGGCACACCAGCCGCAGCGCCGGCAGGTAGTCGGTGGCGACGGCTCGGCGGGAGCACAGCGAACTGAGCGCCACGAAGCTCGGAGCCACGAGCCGCGCCAGCGCCCTGCGCTCCTCGCTCGCCCTGCACACACACGGTCGCGCGCGTTAGCGTGGCGGCAGCGTGGACCCGTGTGCGTATGGAGCCAACACGGGAATAACATAGGTGTAACGGGTATTTATTTGTTTGGTTAATTTATTATTTTTATTTGTTTTTTATTATTTTTGTCAATTTGCATGTTTGTTGTGTCGCAGGAATCACGTAAAGAGCTTGCAAGCTCACTGGGTATTTTTCTGCTGTAATAATAAACACTCAATCGCCTGAGAACTATAACGGGACGATCAAAAGATGCTTTGGTCAGATGGGGCTACAAGACCGGCCCAACCACCTGTGAATGTGGAGAAGCAGACCATACTATGGAACACTGCCTTGTCTGTGCTCTACTACCCAACCTCTGCAGCTCAACAGACCTTGCAGAGTTCAATAAAAATGCAAAGAACTGTGTAAAGAAATGGGAAACTGTAATTTAACCATCGCGCTCCGAAGAATCGCAAATAAGAAGATCTATCTAGCTAATATTGATAACATAATTTGGGGTTCGTCGTGTTAACTTGTGATTTTTATATTTTATTTATTTTTGTCAATTAGCGTGTTTGTTTTGTCGCAGGAGTACCGCAAAGACCTTGCAAACTCACTGGATATTTCTGCTGTAATATAAAACATCTATGTTTATGACTAATGAGGAAATTCCCAGAGATAAATGTTTATTATTACAGCAGAAAATTCCCAGTGAGCTTGCAATGTATGGAAGCAGGATTCCTGCGATACAAACTTCACACAGTTTACCATGGCATCTGACATATAAAACAACTTAAAGAAAGTTTACACAGCAACCGTCGTCTGTGAACCCGCATCTCACCGAGCGACCTCCAAGCTCTCGGGCAGAAACCTGGAAGCCTCCTTGCTCTCGGGAACCTGCAGGCTCAGAGTCTCTTCGAATTCCGGTCCCAGATCTGGCGACTGTAGCGCGAGCAAGACTCCGCCGCGGCACCTCCGCAGAGCCAGCGCCTCGAGCGCGGCGCGGATCTCGGCGCCCAGCCCGTCCCGCGTGTCGGCGCCCGCGTCCCACCCGCCAACGCGGCTGGCGTCCAAGAGGCCGCTCTTGCGCTCAGCGGGCCACCAGTCCGACAGGCCGGCGGCGCACGGCCCCTCGGCCTCGCCGTCGAACCGCGCCGGGCAGAGGTCCGCGCGCGACAACGAGTCTGCGAGCTGCGACACGGCGTCCAGGCAGCACAGCGCCGCCCGCGCCGCGCGCCGCTCCTCGGGGCCGGGCGGTCTGGCCGCCGGGCCGGGCCTGCCGCTCGACCCGGCACCGTCCGCCCGTTTCACCGCCTCGCCCCCGCCCGCGTCCGCCGGACTCCGCCGGCCGGTCTGCGTCCCGGTTGTGCCGTCGCTGCTTTCCGAATCGCCATTTGCCGCGTCGGGGTTCTGCGGTGCGTGTACGGCGTCGCGGGAACTCCCCTCCGAGTCGTAGACGTCGCTGTCGAAGAACAGCGGCTCGCGTCGTCGCCGCCGCCCGGATCCTCCGTGAAGCGGCTTCGCGGGGCTCGAGTTGTCATCGAATTCCAACTCCGGCTTTGACCGCGTGCCCTGCTCCGGCACGATTCCCTTGCCGGCGGTGGTGGTGGCGGGCAGAGCGCCGCTCGGCAGATCGCGGGCGACGCGGCAGCGCGACATGGGGAGCGGGAGCAGTAGCTCCCAGTTGCAGCGGACAAAGTCGAGTCCCAGCCGCTGAGTCTGCGTCAGGGCATCGAGCTGCCGCTCCAGGGAGCCAGTGCTTTCCCCCTCCTCCTGCAAGCGCAGCATCGGTTTGTTAGCGCGCACGGCCAACACGCGGGAAGCTCACGGCCGCTTGTGATCCAAGAGTGGTCGCCCAAGTCAAGTGGCGTTTTGAACGTTTTGTCTCGCACGCTTTCCCCATGCGCTGCTGCAGGTAACTTCAGGTGTTAAAGTGAAACAAATAGAGTTCCCATGTCAATTCATTCCATTCAACGTTATTGTCAATTCTGCCGTATGTACAGGACATATAGAGGATCGAAATGCCGTTTCTCTCAGACCCCGGTGTTGGCATGTACATGGACTGGAACACAACAACAAGGCTTTAAAAATACTAGGATAAATCAAACAAAATACGTTTTTTTTTATATTTACAAGTTAAGCTAAGCTGGGGGTCGGGGGGGCCAATAACAAGGCACAGATCTAGATCAAAAACTATAATTATACAATTGGAATACACAGGACTGATTAACACGACCGCTTGAGGCATATTCATTATAATTAATAACAACCGTCACTGGCAAGATTCACGTATTAGCCTCATGACCTGCTTTGGCGAAAACAATCCTGGTATTCTTAATTAACCTGATATGCATTGCGTAAGTTTAATAAAGTAAGATCGCTATGCCTTTATTCGACTGAGCGAGTGAAGGAAGTTCATTCTAACCATTTACTATGGAACACTGCCTTGTCTGTGCTCTACTACCGAACCTCTGCAGCTCAAAAGACCTTGCGGAGTTCAATGAAAATGCAAGGGGCTGTGTAAGGAAATGGGAAACTGTAATTTGACCATCGCGCTGCTTCGAAGAATCGCTAAGAAGAAGATTCTAACCATTCTCCAATGGGCTGGAACAGCAAACAGGATATAACGTGGACTTTTTTGGAGTCGCTGAGCACTCCAAAAAAAGTCCAAGTCTTGAGGTGGTTAAGTTTTACAAAAATGGAAATCTGAGCCAGATGTATGGCAGTGAGGCTGCATAGGGTGATGGTGCTGCTCACCGTGAGAAGGGAGTAGAGGCTGCCGTGGCCGCCCAGGGCCTCACTGAGCCCCAGCAAGCTCTCCGCACAGCGCGTCTCACACAGGGCTACGTGTGCCGGCACAGCCTCACACACAACTCCCTCGTCGCTCCCTGCCAGCAAGAAAACGAGCCGCGCTAGACCTCATACAACTCAGCAACGCAGTCTGCATCTTCGTTAGTCCCCTGGCAGAATATGACATCGCCACACAGAAAGGTACCCGAGCCGGGAATCGAACCTAGGGCCAGTCGAGTCGAGATGACAAAGGCTACTATTGATGAACGCCACCTCCTTCATGCACGTCAACCCCTGGCCCAACGACTGAAGTCAAGAAGAAGCTTCCTCAGCCATGTGCAGCCCCTAACAACATCTCGAGAAGAAACCAGATTCCAGCTCTGGATGGAAAAGCTTGAGAGTGACCCTCCTCCAACTGGCATGGGTATCCCCCCTGCTGAAGACCTCCCTCCTGGCTCAGAAGCACCATGGATTCAGTGGAAGACACTCAACCGCCTGAGAACTAGAACGGGACGATCAAAAGATGCTTTGGTCAGATGGGGCTACAAGACCGGCCCAACCACCTGTGAATGTGGAGAAGCAGACCATACTATGGAACACTGCCTTGTCTGCGCTCTACTGCACAAATTCTGCAGCTCAAAAGACCTTGCAGAGTTCAATAAAAATGCAAAGAACTGCAGTGACCTGCATATGATCAGAAACTAGTGGACGAAATAAACGCGGGGGAGAGAGAGACAACCGGGTTGAGTGACCACTGTAATAGTGGACGAAGTGGATAGAGCCGGGCAGGTTTCGACAAGTTCCCGAGGGCGCCAGTGAGGCGGGGAAGAGGGGAGATTAGCGGGCGAGTTTTGACTTGTCCCCCTGTGTCGTGTTGACTTAGAAGAACCCCTGGGGCGCGCACCATTATGTGGAGACGAGTAGAGGCTAAATTGGGAATGCGGGAGACGAATCATCTCCGAGCTGACGTCAGGGTTTTTCGAGGCCGAGCTGAAAGACAACGATGGCCAGCAGCTGACCATCGTGCTTCGAAGAATCGCCAAGAAGAAGAAGCATAAAAGGGCAGACGCCGAGATACGGGATAGAGTTGCTTTGGAGAGTCTGCTTAGGAGTGACGAGTATACGGCTGTTCTGTGTAGAGGTCTTCCGCGCCGGGCCGCCGGTGCGGCCCGGGGGGAGCTGAACTGCCGGTGTGCCCTGGTGTGCAACGTCTGTCCCTGCGTTGGTGTATATTGAAACGACACTGCTTTGGAGAATATTAAAACGACTCGCTCAACCTCTTGAAACTGCCGCGCCTCAACCTTCATCTGTGTGCGAGAGGGGGGGAGGACGCCGGTGGCTCCTGGGCCGCACCGGACACCGTGTGCTCTGGTGTCCGTGGCGTTCGACTGACGCCATGGAACGTGGTGCAGGACCCGACGGCTCATCCTGACAAGAGAGTCGACGTCGGTCCCTTACAGAACTGTGTAAAGAAATGGGAAACTGTAATTTAACCATTGCGCTTCGAAGAATCGCAAAGAAGAAGCTGCGAGGCAGCCGCGCTATTCACCGTGCCACCGTCACCACACCACTGTCACCACTTTGTGGGAAGTCAACAGTCCAGGGATATTAATATCTCAGTGCAGCTTGAGCAGGGTAGGGGTTAGAGACATAGCTTAGGGGTTATGGTGAGAGGCAAAGAAAGTAAGAGATTTGGGTTAGCAGATAGAGTTAGGAAATATGGACAATGGGTTAGCAGTTGGGTATATGGTTTAGGGTTAGGCGTGGGAAATTGGGACGAGAGACTACAATTAGGAGGTAAGATCTAGGAGTAGTCTACCAGGCACGGCCCACTGGGCGAAGAGCTAGAGGCCGACCCACAACACGTTGGAGGGATTATGTCTCTCAGCTGACCATGGAATGCCTGGGAATCCCTCAGGAAGAGCTGGAATCTGTTTCTGAGAAAAGTGATTTGTGGTCCACCCTCCTTGGACTGCTGCCGCCGTGACCTTCACCAGGACAAGCGGATTAGAAAATGGATGGATGGATCTAGGAGTAAAGTGTTGACGCCAGGACACCGCTCTCCCAAGCCGCTCTACACAGGTCATCAAGACTAGCGGAGCTCGTCGCACCCCGACTCTCGACCCTCACCAGCACAAGCGGATTAGAAAATGTACGGATGGATCTCGGAGTAAGGTGTTGACGCCAGGACACCAGTCTCCCAAGCCCGTCTAGACAGGTCACCGTGATTAGTGGTGCCCCTCGCATCCCGACTCGCGACCCCGAGGCTGCTGGGCGTCTCACCCGCGAGGATCCGTGGCCGGGCTCCGCTCACGGCGGCCCCTCCGCCACGCGCCCACAGCTGCAGGGAGAGCAGGGCGCGGCGCACGTCCCCGCGCACGTGGGCCAGCAGGGCGGCCGCGTCCCCCGCCGACACGTGCAGGCCCTCCGCCACGCACGCCACTCGCAGGTACGGCACCACGCTCGCCTGTGTACACGCGCAGACGCACGTGGGCACTGAGCGGAGCGGATTCCTCGCAGGCCTCAACGTCTCCCAGAAAGCATCACTGTTCGCCGGACGTGAAGCAATGTGGTAACCTCGAACAATCGTTCTCCGAACGCACGGAAAAATCCACGCGCATATCTATAAATTTGGCAAAAAAATCTTACCATGGATGGCGTTTTAAAGATAATTTTCTCGTAGTGTCCATCAAACGTCAAGTAGAACGTGGGATCTGCATAAAGGAAGATAGTGCAAATAAAACACGTTAAACAGGTGCGGACTTATCCATAGGGCAGTCTGAGAATGCAACAACAAGTTATTGCCTATAATACTGGAAGAAAACGGTAAAATGGTCTGTTGTGTTGTGGCGATTTCAGCTGGTGATTTGCAGCGTGAGGCCCCCACCGCTCACCGGACGTGGTGAGCACTATTGGCCGCTTCGTCGTCGCCATGAATGTTCTGATCGCAGACAGGAAGCCGGTGTCGTCATCAAACACCACGTCCACCTGCGCAGCAACACCAGGGAACGTCTCTCAGACGGGCGGCAGGGTGTCTGTGCAGTGGTAACATCCGCGCCTCAAAAAAAGAAAGTCCTGCCCGAGGCAGCTGGATTCCCGCCTCAGGCGGCTTTCTGTGTGGAGTTTGTGTGTTCTCTCCCCCTGTTCTGCGTGTTTCTTCTGGGTTCTGCGGTTTCCTCCCACAAATGAAAAAAACCACTCATTAATTATTTGGCCGATAACATCATAATATATAGGAAGCAGTGTGTGGCAATATGGCGCCGGCTGACCACCTGGCTGACTCCTCCCCTCTCTGGAGTTTCCTCACTACGTCTCCGTATCAGTGTCTCGTCCGTGACCAAGCGTGGAGTTAGTGCGGCAGGGTGGCGCAGTGGTAACATCTGCGCCTCACAGCAAGAAGGTCCCGGGTTCGAATCTCGGCTGAGGCGCCTTTCTGTGTGGAGTTTGTGTGTTCTCCCCCTGTTCTGCGTGGGTTTCCTCCGGGTTCTCCGGTTTCCTCCCACAAATAAAAAAAAAACACTCATTCATTATTTGGCCGATAACATCATAATATATAGGAAGCAGTGTGGCAATATGGCGCCGGCAAACCGCCTAGCTGCCTCCTCCGCCTCTCTGTGCTTTCCTCGCGCCTGTGAGTCGTTCTCTCGTCAATGGATACCTTCGACATTGAATGAATATGTGCGCGTTATAAATGTCAAATTATTATTATTATTATTATTTAAATCGTACTATTATTATCGCATCACATTTGTGCTAAGTACTCCCTGCGGCAACTAAGCGGATGCACCCTTCTTGAACGTGGTCACAATGTCTGGCAGGCCGGCGTCTCTCGCCAGAGCCGGTGTTGGTGCCGGGCGCTCACCTCCTCGAAGAGGATGAGGGAGGTGGCGGCCGCGTGCTCCGTGCGCTGTGAGCCGGCGGCGAGACACCCGGCACCGCGATGAGCTTTGGCCGCGACTGCGACCCCGGCAGGGTCAGCCCGCTGGGACTTTGCTTCAGCTGGGCGATAGCGGGCGGCACAAGCGACACCGCAAAAGTGACAGTCACCTCTTGTCGCACGACCCACCTTGTAGACAGTTAACTCTCGCTTATCTGCTGACGGATTATAATCATTCATTCATTGTCAGAAACCACTTAATCCTGTACAGGGTTGCGGTGAGCCGGAGGCCTATCCGGGCAAACACAAGGCGCAAGGCAGGGCTATGCCCATGATGGGCCGCCAGTCCATCACAGGCCACCGGGGGAAATTTAGTCAGCAGGCCAAAAATAATAGTGACATACGCATAACAGCATAACAGCGTAGCAGCGTAGCAGCAATGGGGTCCTCTGTCAGCGTTCAGTACCAACCTCGTTTACTCTGCTTGGGATCCCGGCCCGGTATTTTCTCCGCCGGTTCTTTATCGCTACCCTCTGACCCCTTCGCGGGATTCACTTTGAAGAAGTTGGAGAAGGCGACTTGGAGTTGGTTTTTTTTGGCGGCGGTGGCAGCGGAACCGCGGGGAGACAAGGGGCGTTTCCGAGGAGAGCGCAGGACCTTGACTGGCGAGGCGTGTCTCGCTGTGGAGAGAGGAGCTAGAATAAAGCAGAGACAGTGCCGCAGCCGGGGCTGCAGAACGCGCATGGTGCCCCGTGTCTCGGCTTTCTGAGCAAGTTGCTCGCAGCAAGGGTTCAAATAATTTGTCTCCACTCACTTAAACTAGCACATGGCAGCAATGGAAACTCGACATTCCTAAGCCAGGGTTATACAGTGGTACATCTCTTTACAATGGCCTCACAATACGATGAAATCGCTTTCCAATATACGCTCTAGAAGAACATTAGTATCACATTACAATAATTTTCACGTTACGATACGTGTTACAATATGGCTGCGCGAAAGCATGGGTGGCGCAGCAGCCAATCAGCGATACAAACGCATGCCGCTTGGGTAGCTTCTCAGCAAATAGCAGCGCTTTTTAGTGTTTACATCTCAATTATTACTGCTCGTTGGTTTGTAACACGTGTACGCTGCTCTTACTGTCCAAAAGTATTATTGGTCTTGCTTTACGATGGTTTCACATTATCACACGTGCTCTGGAACGGATTAATATTGTAAGGCAAGGGACCACTGTAACCGGCGCTGTGACAGCTTCCTGCTCGCACTCACCCGACGCTCCCTGCTGCTTGCTTGCGGCTCTGGCGTCGCCGGCGGCGAGGGAGGAGGCGGTGGCCGGGGCCCGCAGCACGGCGCCGTGCGCGCTCACGCGCTGCTTGCTCACCTGGTGCGACTGCGTCGCTTCGCGCAGCTGCGCCAGGATGTGGCGCCCGCTGCGCTGCGATGAGCAGTTCACCTCGAACACCTAAAACGGGGACGGAGACGCGGCTCGCGTTCAAGCACCGTCGTCCACAGCAGCGCTGCTAATAATAATAAAGTTAATACAAATTCCACGCCTGGTCATGGACGAGACACAGATACGGATGCGTAATAATAATAATAGCATTTTTAGAGCGCTTTATACCCAAGGGTCAACCGCAGAGGCCGAGGAGGCAGCTAGGCAGTCAGCTGGCACCGAACAGCCAGACACTGCGTCCTATAAATTATGATGTTATCGGCCAATTAATTAATGAGTCTTTTTTGTTGTTGTAGGAGGAAACCGGAGAACCTGGAGGAAACCCACACAGAACAGGGGGAGAACACACAAACTCCACACAGAAAGGCGCCTGAGGCGGGAATCGAACCGTCTCAGGTAGAACGTTCTCTCTGTGAGGTGCAGAAGTTACCAATGCGCCACCCTGCGTGAACACTAATGTATATTATTATTAAGAACACCGGTGATATTAATTCACAAGCACACTGTGGGACACCTTAAAGCCGAGTTCCTGGGCGCAGGCATAGACGGCGGCTGTTTTGCCGACACCGGGCGGCCCGGTGAGCAGCATGCCGTGACACAGCGAGTCGTCGTCCTCTGAGCTGCTGCTCGTGTCGCCGCTCTCCGACTGGAAGTCGCTATCAGACTCTGAACCTTCACAGGATGACATTCAACAAAAATTGGCATCTCAAGCAGACCAGAGACTGGATCAGTGAAACATCAAAGCACGTGATTAATGAATACAACAGAGAATGACAAAATCTTCCACTCACAACGTAGTCATAAACATTGTTTGAAATTTTGAAAAGAGAATCATGAAAAGAAAACCGACATTTTAATCAGCTTTTTATTTCTCGGGTGACTGTAAACTAGTGAGATTACAGGTAATCGTTCCAATTCAACCCGCAGTATCTCAGCAGTGCTGGCTTGGCGCTCGGACACACGCAGTGAGCCGCATTACAGTCCAGGTATACCCGCGAAGAATCATGTGGAGATCACGGCGAGACCACATGAGGGGCTGTGATGGGACGGCGCAGAGAGGCACACTGGCCACGATCAGCTCTCAACGCGTCACCTTTAGATGTCTTCACTTGCGACTCGGTCTTCTCCCTCCGACTGGCTCGCTCGGCTTCCCGGTTGGCACGACTTTTCCACTCCTTGAGCCAGCTAACAGCAATCAGACACAAACCCAAATAGAGTAAAACATGTGTGGGTATTACACGTGAGAAAAAGCAGCTCAGAGGTATCGGGGCACAGCCAACACTGTTGGTAACCCAGGTTAAAATCCAAACGATGACCCATCTATACTGATATTTATTGTGGAGAATTATCATTTAGATAACTGTGGTAATTCTAGAGCTAATACATGCTGACGAGCGCTGACCTCCGGGGATGCGTGCACTTATTAGACCAAAACCAATACGGGCTCGTCGATGGACCTCCGGGGATGTGTGCACATATTAGACCAAACCCAATACGGGCTCGTCAGCGATTTCCGGGGATGCGTGCACTTATTGGACTGAATTGCCACAGGCGCCCTGCGATGGACTGGCGTCCCATCCTGGGTGATCCGCTGCCTTACGCCCTTTGCCTGCCGGGATAGGCTCCGGCTTACCGCGACCCTGTATTGGATTAAGCGGTTTCAGAAAATGACTGACTGACTGACTTTGTAATGAACTGGGACCCCTGGGCGGCAGGATGGCGCGGTGGGAACATCCGCACCTCACAAAAGAGTGGTTGTATTATTATTATTTTTATTGTTATTAAGAAGAGCGGGAGGAACGTGTTACTCAGCTGTGTGGAACAAAGGTAATTAGAAAGCACGTCATATGCAGTTGTGTGATATCCTTTTCCACGGTTCGTTCTCCGACAAGAGGGAGCACTGCTCCTGTGCAGGTGTGGGCGATGTGGGTGGTGCAGGTGTAGGCGGTGCAGGTGTGGGCAGCCGCTTCACCCGTGCAGCTTGCGCACGGCTGATGCGTTGCCGATGATTTCATCCTTGCTGCGCGGCTGGTACTTCTCTGTCCACAGTAGATCGTCGCACACCTCGCCTGCGAACATCGAGCACATAGATGTTAGATGTTTATTATTCCAGCAGAAATATACCCAGTGAGCTTGTAAGCTCTTTGCAGGATTGCTGGCCTTCATCAAGCGAGAGCCCACTGAGACAATGTTCTGGGTACGCTCAGCAGGCGTGAAACAAAGCAGCGATTGATCTGGAAATCAATCCGGGACAACGCAAATGCGCCCAAAGGGCACTTAACTGACAAACCCAGGCAACAATCAACTTCCTAAGGAAGCAATGAGTCTCATCAGAACATTGCACGGCAGATGCGGCTATCTCTTACAGTTGAGGAAATTGAAGAGTAGCCCACAGTATGACGGCATCAATCATTTGCCTTGTCAGATATTCACCAGGTGTGTCTGAGTACAGTGGTTCCTCGCTTTGGATGCATGCCGGGTCCAAGCATGAACATCTGCTGGACTACATAGTGACGGATCAGCGGATGCGAGCCCATGTCCTTGACACCAGGACCTACCGT
>JAZEWU010000037.1:132618-144003 GCA_036362915.1 Geotria australis | reverse complement strand
GTCTTCCTGTCTCTGTGTCCCTATGTCTCCCCCTCCCTCCCTCCCTGTCTCCCTCCGTGTTTGTCTTTAAGGAAGTGACGGCCATCTTAGGGGACGCTTTTGCCGCTCTTAAGATTGCCAGTTTCACGACCTTTCAGTATATTCGAAGCAGCCTTAATCATTTTTTTTGTTCCTTTGGTTTTTATTGTGCAGCGCTTTGTGACCCTTGGGTGAAAGGCGCTATATAAAACGCAATTATTATTATTATTAAGGTGATATTTGCTTCACGGCGGTGGTCTGGAACCTGACCTGCCGTATTAGCGAGGTACGCCCGTATACCATGTGCCGAGCTGGCGTTTATAGGTGCTCACTAACAATACATGACCCTACAGTCTGTCAAGGCTATACAGGGATGTTTGTCTTTGTTATACAGCATGTACCACCTGCGAATGTGGAGAAGCAGACCATACTATGGAACACTGCCTTGTCTGTGCTCTACTACCGAACCTCTGCAGCTCAAAAGACCTTGCGGAGTTCAATGAAAATGCAAGGGGCTGTGTAAGAAAATGGGAAACTGTAATTTGACCATCGCGCTGCTTCGAAGAATCGCTAAGAAGAAGAAGCATGTACCAGGCACGGCACGCTGAGTCCCCGGCCAGTGGGCCGTGCCTGGAAGACTTCCCGGGGGAGCCTCCCAGGGGACATCCTTAACAGATGCCCGAACCACCACAACTGGCTCCTCTCAATCCGAAGGAGCAGCAATGGTAGAAGATCATTTATCTTTCACCAAATGAGGAGGTAAAGAGGATATCGGGCTCTTGTGTGTTTACAGCGAGGCAACTCACACGCGCTTCTACACAGACGCAGGGCTCACCTGCTGTCATCGTCCACGATACAGATCTCGTGGCCGTGAGATGTCTCGGATTTTGCCGACTTCTTTCTGGATGGGTTGACAGATGCTCCCTTTCCCAGAGCTGCCAGAGACACACGCACACCCATGGACTGATGACGGCGATACATCCACAAATAAAACTTGAGAAGCCTGCGTTACATAAGCCGGCATGTCAATATCAAATCCTAGGTGTATCAACTTTAATTCCCGATCGACTATCTACGACACTTAGGGTGGCAGTGTCCCACAGCGTTGCCTAGTTTGCATGATCTCCTGTTATGCACAGTACCAGTTGCATACAATGCAACTAGTACTGTGAAAAACCAATACTGAAGATTATCTGCAAATGACTCAATTGGCATTACACACAGCAATATCATGCCTACTACTAAAACACAGCAGGACCCTGCAGAAAAAGTCTTGAGACCCGTGAGGTTTTCCTTTTTAAACAAGCGCAATCATAGTGAAGTTCTGTTTATGAGTTTAGGTCATGTGAAAAAATGTGTAAGTGTAGTGCACCCGTCGATATGTTGGAGAAAACGAGCGAGCACACACAGCACTCACCTTAAAAGATGGTACCGACGTTTCGCTGAGACTTCCACTCGGCTTCATCGGGGCTTGGAAAGCTGAGTGGAAGTCTCAGCGAAACGTCGGTACCATCTTTTAAGGCGAGTGCTGTGTGTGCTCGCTCGTTTTCTCTAACATATCGACGGGTGCACTACACTTACACATTTTTTCACATGACCTAAACTCATAAACAGAACTTCACTATGGATAACATTGGTCATGAAAGCCTACGAGTTAAGCGCCATCATGAATAATAATACTCAAGAAATGTGACGGGTTAACTCTCAGAGAAATTAAGTCTGTCATAATCCAGAATCGGGGCGGCACGGTGGCGTGGTGAGGAGCACTGCCGCCTCACAGCAAGGACGGCCCGGGTTCGAATCCCGGCTCGGGTGCCTTTCTGTGTGAAGTTTGCATGTTCTCCCCGTGTCTGCGTGGGTTTCCACCGGGCACTCCGGTTTCTTCCCACAATCCAAAGACATGCTGCTGCATAGGTTAATTGGCCTGTGGACTAAATTGCCCCTGGTGCCCCGTGATGGACTGGTGTCCCATCCTGAGTATAGCTTTGCCTTACGCTCTGTGTCTGTCGGGATAGGCTCTGGCTCACTGCGACCCTGTACAGGATTACGCGGTTTCTGACAACGAGACAAGATAATCCAGAATCGGAATACCTGTGGCGTGGCGAGGCCTCCTGCCAGGCTTTGACGTCGCTACTTTTCCCAGCACGTCGTTGATGCTCCGCCGGCCCACACCCCTGACGGCCACCCTCCTGCGAGCGTCACCCCGACCACCGTCCTCATCCTCCTCATCGTCTTCTTCTTCCACTACAGTAGGCGGCGAGCTCTATACACGCACACGCCATGTCAACATCGGCATCAATACAAACCGTACGATACACAACGCTCCACCACCGTCACCTTGAATGGTAACACACGACTGCACAAGTTTGCTCTCATAGTCTCCCACTGATTTTACGTCTTTCCCTTCATCCCGGAGTTCTCGGTACCACTGCGATGCCTGTTCCAGGTTATAATTCCCTCCCCCTCAAGATTCTTCAATTTTCACAAATCGGGGTCATGATTGGCCACAGTGGGGATTCCACGTTGAGATTGAGCAGGACAGTCTCCACAAGACATCAAATACTGATTTTCCCACAGTGGTGAAAAAGGAGCAGCATTCCTGCTCTAAGAGGACAGAGGTGATGTTTTTTTCCCTGTCCTGCCGAGTGCAGTGGCGTGCAGATTACAGTGTGTGACCCTCGGGTGAAAAGCGCTATATAAATGCTATTATTATTATTATTAAATGTGTTTTCATGAATGTTACTGTGCCTGCGATGGACTGGCGTCCCATCCTCGGTGTTCCCCTGCCTTGCGCCCTGTGCCTGCCGGGATAGGCTCCGGCTCACCGCGGCCCTGTACAGGATTAAGCGGTTTCTGAAAATGGATTGATGGAATGTTACTGTGAGTGAGAATGTGCATTGTGGCAGCTCCTGGTGTCGCAAGGGCTGCAAGTAATTCCTGCTCTCTCCCCCGACAGTATGAACGCCTAAGCACCTTCTGTCTGCACGAGCGCCGCAGAGTATCCCGTGTCTCCACCACCGCCGCCTTCTTTTCCTCCTCCTCCATCTCTGGCACTTCACACATTTGCTTCTTCAATCTCTTATTCAACTGTTAGTGACAGCGGAAAACGTGGGGGTCAAGGTAGAAGCGTTCACGTCGCGATCCCTGTCAGGTAATACATGGTATTGCCTGCAAATTCTACCAAACACTTCGAGGCCGAGCTGAAAGACAACGATGTCCAGAGGCTGACCATATCGTGCTTCGAAGAATCGCAAAGAAGAAGAAGCGGAAAACGTCACGCACACGAGCAGAAGGAACATTGGGACAGCAGATCAAGGCGAGCAACTTGAAAATTCTGAACATAATGTTGCAACAAAAAATGTGAGGTCATGTGTTAAATGTGTGAAAGCTGGAGGATGTAGCAAAAGCAAGATTTGGAGAGGTGTGATGATATGAACGACCCTGGGCATCATGACTGCTGGAATTGGAACTTTAATTTAGTATTAGACTTTATAACGCGTGGCACAGTGTTCGATCTATGTTGAAGATATTCGGTTGAAGAGATAATGACTCAGAGGTGTGAGGAAACCGCAGACAGGCGGGGGAGGGGGAAAGCAGCCACGCGGTTAGCCGGCGCAAACATTTGCCAGACACCGCGTCCTATATATTATGTTATCGGCCAATTAATGAGTGTTTTTTAGTTGTGGGAGGAAACCGAAGAACCCAAAGGAAACTCATGCACAACAGGGGGAGAACACACAAGCTCCACACAAAAAGTCGCAGGAGGCGGGAATCAAAACGGCTTGGGCAGGACCTTCTTCTTTTATGTGAGGTGCGGATGATACCACTGTGCCACACTGTATGTTGGGGAATGCTAGAATGTTAATTGAAAGGAACAAACCTTGGAACTGCGGGGGGTAAACAGTTCTTCATCAGAAGAGCCCATCTCCACGTTTCCCGAAGAAACTCTCGTGAGCTTTAACCTGTGGGGTCCGACGCCACAGATCGCCAGGAAAGAACAAGAAACACATCATTTTTTTGTTCCTTTTTTTTTCATTGTTGACATGCTGTTCTCTTTGCGGCCCTTGTGCAGCGCTTTGTGACCCTCGGGTGAAAGGCGCTATATAAAACGCTATTATTATTATACAGACGTGACGGTCAAAATGAGATAAATAGCACGTTGTTTTTAAGCAAATCGTGACAATTCGACATACGGTTGGGGAAGCGTAAAAAAATACCAGTTTAAACGCAACCCCCGTTAATAATATTAAAGACAGCGATCGTGCTACTTCAATAATAATAATAATAGCATATTATATAGCGCCGTTCACCCGAGGGTCACAAAGCGCTGCACAACGACAGAAAAAAAAACAACTAATAAAAAACAAAGCAACAAAAATGAAATGATTAAGGCTCCTTCGAATACACTGAAAGGTCGTGAAACTGGCCATCTTAATAATAATAATAATGATAGCATTTGTAGAGCGCCTTTCACCCGAGGGTCACAAAGTGCTGCACAAGGCTGCGGAAGCGGCAAAAATCTGCCAGCGTCAACTAAGGTGGCCGTCACTTCCTTAAAGACAAACACGGAGGGAGATAGGGAGGGAGGGCGAGCGACAGGGGGAGACACAGGGACACAGAGACAGGAAGACAGACACGAGTGGGAAACAACGCCAATCCAAATTCAACAATTAACATTGAAGCACTTGAACAAATACATAGACACATGCAACAGTAAAGAAAAAACGCAGCCATTTATAACAACAAAAACACAACTTCCACACGCGACACCCGGGCCACACCACGAGGCGAGTCTAGGCAAGGCATGCCTTACACAAACTAGGCCAGGAGTCGCCCGCGCAAAACAGACAAAAAACAAGCAACAAGAGCCTAGCAGACAACAAAAAACAAACACCAAAGTTACACAGAAACAAACCACCAAGTAAAGTGAAAAGTGATAAATGTACAACAGATAAAAGGTAAATAAACACACCTAACACAGGGAGCCGTAAGCCCACGTGCTCCCAGCCCACATATCCAGGATACGATGCATGCACTTCCCTGACCGGTTCGTTTATTTGTTACGCCTCACAGAAAGAATTGTCTTGCCCGAGGTGGTTTGATTCCCGCCTTGGGCACCTTTCTGTGTGGACTTTGTGTGTTCTCCCCTAGTTCTGCATGGGTTTCCTCCGTTTTCTCCGGTTTCCTCCTTCAACTAAAAACAAGCACCCGTTAATTAGTTGGCCGATAACATCATAATATATAGGAAGCAGTGTGTGGCAATATGTTGGTGCCGGCAAACCGCCTGAATGCCTCCTTTGCCTCTGCGCTTTCCTCGCACCTCTGAATACCTTCGACATTAAATTAATATGCACGTTATATATTTAAAATGATAAATTATTATTATTTAACGACAAAATCCTTTCTAGATCTTATTGGAAGTTAGGCCAGTTTGCGTTCCCAAAGTTGAATGCAGCTCAAAAGACCTTGCAGAGTTCAATAAAAATGCAAAAAACTGTGTAAAGAAATGGGAAACTGTAGTTTAACCATCGTGCTTCAAAGAATCGCAAAGAAAAACGACAAAATCCAAAAATAAGCGAAGATCGTACTGCTTACATAATGGGACCGTGGGGAGAGAGCAGCTCGGAGCGGTAGACACCCAGCACGGAGGCGTCCCTCCCTCTCTGCCCCACCTCGCCGGTTTCACCAGATCCGGTTGCAGGCGCCGCCTTGTCAAGGCGGCCCTCGCCATCAAAGTTCAGCCGCCTGCCCTGGCTCCTCTGAGAACGTTTTGGCGAAACCGCATCCCCAGCAGGCTGCGACACATCCGTTTTGTTTCCGTCACTTTGTTTCGTCCTTGGACGAATCGCGGGCGACTCGGATGGTGGATTTGCCAAGTCTGCGTGTTTCTCGTCTCTGGTGTCGGTTCCGCTCCGCCGGCCCGACCGCTTGCTCCTTGCAGGTACACCCTGCCGCTCCGTTTCATCGGCGCCACCGACGCTCGCTAAAACCTCGTTCTCCTTCCTGCGTTTACAATCGATTACCGCCTCACTTGCAGGAGCGTTTTCCTCTACGGCGTGCTCGTCCGCTTGCGCACCATCTCCGCCTGCCAACACTGCTCTGTCGACCGTCTTCTTTATCTTCCCACGGGCGCCTCGGCCCGCCAGCTCCTGCCTTCGCGCGGGGGGCGACACGGCCGCTTTTCTCCCGGTGCACGTTGCCGATTTCAAACCCTCGTCTCCCTTGGCGGGCGACGACGCCGCCTCCTCGTCGTCGCACTCGGGCGCCCGCGCGTCACCTCTCCGCCATCGCTTTTTTGACGTCCGTCCGGCTCCGGCCGCGCATTTCGCCGGGCGCCCGTGCCTCGCGCCACCGTTACTCGCCGGAGACGTCTTCTCATCGCCCGCGCCGCTGTTCTGCGGCTTCCCCCCGGGCTGTGCGAACGCCGCCATGAACTCGCGCCGCTCCGCTTTGCCGCAGGCCGGCACCACCGGCAAACCGCTGGCGTCCAACTCCAGCAGTTCGTCGTCCAACAGCACCGCAACGTTCGAGCGCCAGCGCGGCAGCGTCGCCGCGGCGGCCCTGGTGGCAGGAAACGCCCCACTTTTCGATTCCGGATCATCCGCGGGTTTGTTCGGCAATGCTTGCGTCCCCGAGGCGGCGGAGTGACTCTTGAGCGCTTTCCTTTGTCTCCTGGACAGAGCGCTTCTTTTCGAAGCCCTGGGTTTTCTTGCCGCCAGATCTGCGTCGGACCGCTTCTCTCTCGTCTTGGTCAAGTTGAATATGTTCGCTACCCGCTTCTGCGCAACGGGGTTTCCCCGCGGGGCAACGAGCGCCTCGTGCTCAGGAGAGGAGTGGACCTCCACGCTCACGGTGAGCAGCGCGGGCGACGCGCCCCGCCTGCCGGGCGGCGGCGTCTGTATCGGCGGCGGCGTCGTCTCACCGGAGACGCCGCCAGACTCGCCGTCGGAACTCTCGCACGACGTCGACGGACGAACACCGGCAGCCTCCGCGTCGGGTGCGTTCCCGCGCCCCCCTCCTTCATCAGCGTGGTGGCAACTGTCGATGAATTCTTCGTAGGAGATGGTCACCGGTCCCTCGTGCTCGGCGGACAGAGAACTCACGTTCACCTCCGTTGAGGTGTTCGGCACGCTGGTGTCGGCTGCGTCACCGCAGCTGCTTTCCCCCAACGATTCGCTCCGTCGTCGAGGGGAGCAATGGATGGCTTTGACGTCCACTGAGCGACGCTTCACTTCCGCCGGCTTGGCCATTTCTACGGAGGCCGCGAGCGACTCGATTGGTTTTAAGTCATCGCTCTGGCTTGAGGAGCTGTCGGAGAGGAGGAGCACGGTGTCCAGTGTCCGGCTGTGTGTCACAGCTTGGTCTGTGGAGCCAGAGCCACCAGCGCTGCCCGAAGCCGCAGATTTTTTTTTGAACAACCTCTTACGAGCGCCCTCGCTCTGACGCTTCTCCTTTTCCGATTCTTCCACATCATCTTTCTTGTTCCCGCGTTCACCTAGACACGTCCAAACAATTACACAAAGTTGTCATGTACAGGCAATACCTCTTTTAAAGGAGAGGATGCATTCTTGAGGCTTGTCTGCTAAGCAATACATTGGCTTGGTGAGGTGTTCATCTAGCAACGAATTTATCAAGGCTGATGATGGTCATGAAGATGACTGTACAGTGGTCCTCACTTTACGATGGCCTCACAATACGACGAAATCACTCTACGATATAGGCTCTATAAGAACATTAGTATCACATTACGATAAAATGTCACTTTACGACATGTGTTACGATACGGCTGCGCGTGAGCGTGGGTGGCGCAGCAGCCAATCGGCGACACAAACACATGCCGCTTGGGTAGCTTCTCAGCCAATAGCTGCGCTTTTTAGTGTTTACATCTCACCATTTATTTTTCCAATTTTTGAAAAACGTAAAACAATGTTCAGCATTATTGGTCTCACTTTACGATGGTTTCACATTACGAAACGCGTTCCAGAACGGATTAATATCGTAAAGCGAGGGACCACTGTACAGGTTCTTACAAGTTACCTCGCGTTTTCCTTGCGGCGTTCGTGAGGGTCTTGCCATCGGCCCCGCCACCCTTGTCCTCCGCGGGGAGAGTCCTCTCCACCCTGGGGAAGTATCCGAGCAGATCGGCGGGGCGCGGCACGGCCAACACCGCCACCTCTGCCCCGTCGTCTTCCTGCTGGCGCCGTAACGGGGAGAAGTAATAATAATAATAATTCAATTTATATAGCGCCTTTCACCCGAGGGTCACAAAGCGCTGCAAGTAGCTCGTGATGGCACGGGGACGCGAACCACTCTCGTCCGAATCGCACCGATTATTTTTATACTGCTGCTGCACCCGTGTCGCGAATCACAGAAACAATGAAATCACTCAATTCACTCGCAGACACCAGGCATCTTCGACATTGAATGAATATGTGCGCGTTATAAATACCTTATATTTATAATGGCCACCTGAGAGCACCAAACAGGGAAGCCTGTGGTTAAACTGGGTTATCATCCCTCGTCAATAGCATTGCCCTCAATGTATCCCCTTCACTGGCAATCCCATATTATCTCTCACTCTATGTTGTGCATTTGGAACGTAGGCATACGACACCAGATAAATCAATGAATGGTCACATTCACGATTTGATTTAGTGGCTAACAATCTGAATGTCGATAGTTCACATCCTGGCTGGGGGTTGATTCGGCCCATTGCGGTGATTGCAGCCCCTCTCCACACCGCAAGGTTCGTGTGCCCCAACGGCACGATTTGTGCACGTACCGCAGGTGTAATAATACATTTTAATTAATGAAACGATGCATCACTGTAGGTCGCACGTTTACCAGTTCTGTAGAGCGTACCTGCTCTAGCGTTGTCACAAACGTAACTAGACAATGCCACGCTATAACCACAGTCGCATCTACCTGATGTCCGTAGTCTTCAACCACTGACTCCATTGCCACAGCTCCCACCATGATGTCCTGAATCACCCTGGGCCAGCACAGCAGACGCTCACGTACAGTTCACCCACAACAACACAAGTGGATGCAAACGATACGCTGTGGTTGTGGTTTTCCAAACACACAACAACATAATCACAGTGCTACTCAACTGGCACACAGTGCTACACACAGTGCTACTCTTGGCCTCCAAGACCAACTGTCGCATAACTTTAAAAGTGACACACTGCAGTTGCAGTGCCGACCACTGGGTGCTGCTATTGTTTTCACTCCTAAAGGCTTGGATCCAGGACCTCCCACATGCTCATAAACAGAACGTACAGTATATAAGGATGCATAATGTAGCGTGTAAAAATGTCACAATATAGACACGTTGACAACACGACGAGTTTCGTTTACATATCTGTTTCGACATGTAAAAAAAAATCACACTTTTTATACATCCCATCAGCCACGGGGACTTCTGGAAGTGTATATTTCAGCAGTATATTGGTCTGCCTGCGGACTAAATTGCCCCCGGTGGTCCTGTGATGGACTGGCGTCCCATCCTGCGCATAGCCCTGCATTGCGCCGTGTCTGCCGGGATAGGCTCTGGCTCACCAAAACCCTGTACAGGTTTAAGCGGTTTCTGACAATGGATAGATGCATGCTTTGATACACGTAAAGTTCGGTTTTTGTGTCGTGTGAAGTGGTGTGTGTTATTGCTCAAAACTGTGTCGCCACATAAGGCGACAACTCACACCCACTGCTGACAGACCCATCTCGCCGACAGCCGCACGGCCCGCGCCGGACCCATCCATCCTATCCCGGCAAACACAGGGCGCAAGGCTGGGCTATACCCGCGATGGGACGCCAATCCATCACAGGGCACCGTGGGCAATTTAGTCCGCAAGAGCATGTATTTGGACAGTGGGAGGAAACCGGAGAGCCCGGCGAAAACCCACGCGGACTCGGGGAGTAGATGCAAACTCCTCACAGAAAGGCACCCAAGCCGGGATACGTGCCGGACCCCTCACATGATTATAGTGGCTGCGCCCAGTGACAACGTGGGTATTGAGCCACTCTGAGGGAGCTGCCATCTCCTGTTAGCGCTCATTGAGCGGTCCCGCACTCTAGAAATCCTGTGAGTGAACATGTAAGTAAATTACGTTGATAGCAAGCCATCCAAAACCTGTTTTTCAACAACAATATTAATGTGCGGGGATTGTCAATGAGTCGTAGCGGTTTCTTTCCATACAGATAAAGCGTTCATATGAATAAATCACACGGGCAGGGCGTTAATGATAAGCGTTAGCTGACATTATCGCTCTCTCCTTTACGGCGTTTCGCCTCCCACGTTAGGAAACGTGGAACACGAACACTCGCCACAGCTATCCCGAAACAGCAGCTACATCTATACACTACCACACTGCTAACGTGTACACACAACACACAGTCGCCTCAGTAAGAAATCTTGTGCGCGCTGTTCGATGTAAGGGAGCGGGTTGTACTGTACTCACAACCGCGCACCGCTCCTCAATGCGCGCGAACGCGGCGGCGAGACGCCCAGTGCGCCTCGGGCTCCTGGTCGCAGTGTCCGCCGATGAGGGGGCGCCGCTAGGTCATCAAATCATTAGGTCATCAGGTCACCGGGGGGGGCCGGGGAGCCCGCGCAGCCCGAGCGCGGGAGAATTCTCTTTTGCAGAAATGGCGCCAAAACTGTGACCCCCATCCGGCCTTCGTGACCCCGCGACGTCAACATGCTTGTGAGGACGTCACTTCCAATGTTTTAAGATTACATCATCGCGTCAAAGACGCTTTCGCGCCATAAATGAGGTCACGCCTCTGTACTGTGGCGTCACATATTTATAACGCGCACATAATTAATTCACTGTTTATTATTACAGCAGAACATACCCAGTGAGCTTGCAATCTCTTTACTGACAACAACAACCGTCATTCGCCACGAAGTGGCGGTGACGTCACCAGGTCGCCTGTGCCAGGCCATATGCGCCTTGAGGCCACGTGAAGTGTCGAAGGCTCGCCGACAGGCGGTCACAGGACAGACCCAGGTGTCTGTCATTGGCTGCCTGACCGAGATGACTGGCAGATGCACCACCGGAGCTCCCCACTGTGCCAACTTGCTGTGCTTTGGCCGCTCGGCTCGCTGTTGTGAGCGTCGCTCCTCCGCCCTCCGTTGTTGCTGCAGGGCGACTGACACACACACTAAGACAAAGATCCCCCGTATAGCCTTAACAGACTGTTTGAGCAAGTGCCGTTAGCGAGCACCTATGAAGGTCGACACGGCACACGAGGGGGTGGGTGACCAGCACCACGCCCGGCCGCCTTTGTCTCCCTAGTGGCGATGTTTACACACCGCACAAGGTACTCATTTGAGGCTGAGTCGACATAGGGGAGGCCCAGGAC
>JAZEWU010000037.1:100316-122946 GCA_036362915.1 Geotria australis | reverse complement strand
CATGCCTGTGAGCGGGGAGCTCGGTGATAGCAAGCTTGAGCGGTCGTAGTGACGGACTGCTGTTCATGTGAGAAGTCTTGCTGGTGAATTAAACGACATTCTGCTTGGAAGCCTGCGCTTCGACCTTCATCTGTGTGGGAGGGGGGGTGTGTCGGCGGCTCCTGAGTCACGCCGACCAACGTGTGCTCTCGTGTCCGTGGCGTCTGAATTGACGCCCGGGAACGTGGTTAAAGACCCGACGGCTCATCCTGACAAGAGAGTCGACGTTGGTCCTTAGACATGCAATCAGGTGGTAATGAAACGAATCTCCTCCAGTGCCATGTGATGGACTGGCGTCCCGTCATGGATATAGCCCTGCCTGGCGCCCTGTGTCTGCCGGAATAGGCTCCGGCTCACCGCGACCTTGTACGGGATTAAGCGGTTTCATAAAATGGATGGATGTGTGTGTTTTAATTTTTTTATTTCGTTGCTGACATGCCGTTCTCTTCGAGGCCCATAAATATAAATTTATATTATTATTATATAATGGGTAAGGCTGGGTAAACACCGTGTTCCACCCAGCCTCTTACATCACCAGCCACTGACAAGCGACGCGTGATTCGTTGGCGACAACTGGCCCGCCTCGCCATGACTCGCTGTGTTGTTACATCACCCTGGTGGCATGACCCTAGCTAGCTGCTTTCAGTTCGATGCTGATCTTTCAAAAGATATAGTCGCATTGCCTTGATCGTCTTCTTTGCGATTCCTCGAAGCACGATGGTCAGCCTCTGGACATCGTTGTCTTTCAGCTCTTGATGAAGCCGGCTCTTTTTTCCGTGCACGTTTGAGCCATCGCTACCGGAGAGAAGTCAATGGATTCTAAACTGCAGGTAAGTTCTCCCCGATGACACGGTCATACATTCAGTTGGATGCTGATATTTTACAAGATTATTTAGTCGCATTGCCTTCATGAAGCTAGCTTTTATTTCGTGCACTACGTTTGAGACATCGCTACCGGAGAGAAACAATGGTTTCTAAAGTACAGATACACTCTCCCCGGTACCACGGTCACACAACACACATGGCGTGTAACTGAGCTCTCTGTGCCTTCAACATGTGTGTAGAATGCATTTAAGCCTCGTTGAGTGTAAGCCATGTCATGTATTGGGATGATATAGTTAGTGGTGTACGGTTAGTACAGGGGCAGCACGATGGCGTAGTGGTGAGTAGCGCTGCCGCCTCACAGCAAGAAACCCCCTGTTCGAATCCCGGCTCGGGTGCCTTTCTGGTGTGGAGTTTGCATGTTCTCCCCGTATCCACGTGGGTTTTCGCCGGGTACTCCGGTTTCCTCCCACAGTCCAAAGACAATTGGCCTGCGGTTTAAATTGCCCCCGGTGCCCCGTGATGGACTGGCGTCCCATCCTGGGTACAGCCCTGCCTTGCGCCCTGTGTCTGCTGGGATAGGCTCCGGCGCACCGCGACCCTGTACAGGAGGTTTGCGGAGTCAGAGTTAACCACTGGAGCTCTGTGTACGTCTCAGGTTTAATATGTCGTACTGTACCTTGCTTACACCCATCTGTAATACAAGTTAAGATGCAGCCAGTGTGATCACGTAGCTTTTCACGGCTCGGTATATAAGAATTGGTCTTAAAAGCACCTCTTTCGGGATAGCCGTGTTGAGCTTGCGAAGGAGAGAGGCTATCCCGAAAGAGCAGCTGTTAAGAACAATTCTCGTACAGTCTGTCTATCTAGGAGTTAACGTCCATTGTTAAAGAATTATAATGAGATGGCGGGTTGAGGTAATGTACTGTACATATCGCTGTGTCAACATATTGCTGGATGAACGGCTCACTCCACCATCTCTGTCTTGGGGCTCCTTTGACCATATTTCACCATGCTCACCCTGAGGTGGACACTCCTACGGTGGTCCATATGTCTTGTGGCCCCCATTTATTTCTGTAAACTTACCATGTACAGCAATGGGTGTGTGATGCATGTTCTCCCCGTGTCTACGTGGGTTTTCGCCGGGCACTCCGATTTCCTCCCACAGTCCAAAGACATGCTGCTGCATAGGCAAATTAATAACAACAATAGCATTTTATATAGCGCCTTTCACCCGAGGGTCACGAAGTGCTGCACAAGGGCCGCGTACTAAATTGCCCCCGATGCCCTGTGATTGACTGGCGTCCTATCCTGGATATAGCCCTGCCTTGCGCCCTGTGTTTGCTCACCAGAAACCACTTAACCCTGTACAGGTTTAAGTGGTTTCTGACAATGAATGAAATTAATTTCAGCCACAACAAATATCTCCTGTAATAAAAGTTACAATTTAACACTAGGTTTGGTTCATGACATAGTGAAAAATATTTGATAGTATTTCCTTTTATGATAGTATATCCATTTTATGGGGATATACTATCAACATTGATCACGAAAGCCTTCGTGTTAAAAACTATCTGAGTGCAAACAAACCACACCATGGCCCCTTGAGTTATACAAGGCCACGGCGTGCCTTGAAATCAGCACATCTACTTTACTGGCCGAGAGCGTTCACGTGTGTTAAGAATGTTTTGAATATTTCCTCCGATGCATTCCTCAAGCGACTGATACCAAGAGGGCCGTGTACAGCGTGACGGGATGGGGGTGCGCACTGACTGGGGTCACGAACGGCCTGACCTTTCCATGTTCCAAGTTTATTTTGTTCAACCGGGAGAGAACGCGATCAATGTTAGAGACCCCACTGTGTGACTGTGTTCAAGAAACCCTAAACTATGGGCCATGCAGATGAGCCATCCATCCATTGTCAGAAAGCGCTTAATCCTGTACAGGGTTGTGGTAAGCCAGAGCATATCCCGGCAGACACAGGGCGCAAGGCTGGGCGAAACCCAGGATGGGATGCCAGTGCATCATAGATGATGTAAAAATGGGGGGCCTCCCAGGGGGTATCCTTAACAGATGCCCGAATCACCTCAACCGGCTCCTCTCAATCGGAAGGAGCAGCGACTCTACTCCGAGGCTCTCCCGGATTGCTGTGCTCCTCACACTGTCACGGAGAGTGAGCCCTGCAACCCTGAGGAGAACCATAATTTTTACCATTTGTGTAATCGTTCTTAATTGCAGGCCTTGTGGCAGGTCTGGAGTGGTTTGACTATAGCTCGCTACGTTGGTCGGCGTGAGGTCATGCAGCGACCGGTTTAAGTATCACTACTCTCCACTGTATTCGAATTCGATTCGATTTTCGAAGCGTGATGGTTATATGACAGTTTACCATTGCAACAAGTTCTTCTTTAGTTGCAGACAGCCCTCCAACATTTAGAGATATAATAGTCAGTGCTGGCCTTAAAGGCGGGCATTGGCCTCTCTTCTTGCTCCAGACTGAGGGGCTTCTGGCATCTGTTGAGCTTCTGGACATCGTTGTATTTCAGCTCCTTGGCTTCGAAGTGTTTGGAAGAATTTGCAGGCAATACCAAGTATTACTTGACAGGGATCGCGACGTGAACGCTTCTCCCTTGATCCCCTCCACTGTATTGATGTAGGTTTTCACGGCTCGATTCATGATGGTTGCTCTTTAGTGCTGTTCTTTCGGGATAGCCGTGTCGAGCGATGTCCATCTCTCCTTCTCGACGTTTCGCCTCCAACGTTGGAAGCATCATCAGGCGTTATGGTTGTGTAGAGACTTGTGCCGGATTTCTTCAGTCGTATGTGGAACAGGCCGTTTATAAAGGTGACCGACACTTAGCTGTAGATGGAAATCAGCCTCCAGCCGGTGGATTGCTGGAGAGACGCGCTAACCACAGTGCTACCGCTCCCCACGTGTGTCTCTGTGACATTAGCTGTCGCCAGCCTGGGCGTGGGAACACTGCGTGTGGGGGTGGCACACGCATGTGGCGCCTGCCGAAATTGTCTTCTTCCACATTCTATAAGTTACAGTGCATACATTTTGCGTAACGGCGGTCTTGCGCGCTTGCATGAGACCACATTTAGAGCGCGAGCCGTTCTTCGTCCACATGCATGCAACGATCATTTCACGCGTTTGACTCGAGACGTTGTTCATCAAGTCACGAGGTTCTGTTCCGAGCAGCGGCGCTAATGTTCTCATCGCGCTTGCACGGTGCCTTTGTTTAAAAAAAAAAGGAGTTTCATTTCAGCTGGGGCGCAGTGAGTAGCGCTGCCTCGGGTGCCTTTCTGTGTTGCATAGTTTCCCCGTGTCCGCATGGGTTTCGCCGGGCACTCCGGTTTCCTCCCACAGTCCAAAGACACGCTGTTGCATAAGTTAATTGGCCTGCTGACTAAATTGCCCCCGGCGCCCTGTGATGGACTGGCGTCTCACCCTCGGTATAGTCCTGCCTTGCGCCCTGTGTCTGCCGGGATAGACTCCGGCTCACCGCGACCCTGTAGGGGATTAAGCAGTTTCTGACAATGTTATATGGACGACCAGCGCAAGACATTCCAACGACCCAGTATTTATTCAGTGACACGTTAAGTTATGCGTTTTTGATTAATATCGTGGTCAGGATTTAAAGTAATGATCTCAGAGAGCTAACGGAATCATTGGTAGCCCCGTGAGTGACTGTATCTCTCGGTTTTTAGTTATATAAGAACGGGTGTCTCGCTTTTTAGTTATATAAGAACGGGTAATGCGTTTGTTTTCTGAGAGATGAACACCGGGGTCTGAGAGAAACGGAATTTCGATCCTCTATATGTCCTGTACATATGGCAGAATTGACAATAAAGTTGAATTGAAAAGAGTGGGTTGCCCTCTTCAGGTGAGGGGAGAGCAGTTGCCCTTAGTGGAGGAGTTTAAGTATCTTGGGGTATTGTTCACGAGTGATGGTAAGCGGGAACGTGAGGTTGGCCAGCGGATTGCAGCAGCGTCGGCAGTGATGCGGGCACTGTACCGGTCCGTGGTAGTGAAGCGGGAGCTTGGTCCTAGGACAAAGCTCTCGGTTTACAGGTCAATCTACGTCCCTATTCTCACCTATGGTCATGAACTTTGGGTAATGACCGAAAGAACGAGATCGCGGATACAAGCGGCAGAAATGAGGTTTCTCCGCAGGGTTGCTGGGCTCACTCTCCGTGATAAAGTGAGGAGCACAGAAATCCGGGACAACCTCGGAGTAGAGTCGCTGCTTCTTCGGATTGAAAGGAGCCAGTTGAAGTGGTTCTGGCATATGGTAAGGATGCCCCCCGGAAGGCTCCCTCGGGAGGTATTCCAGGCGCGGCCCACCGGGCGGAGACCTAGAGGCCGAACTAGGACACGTTGGAGGGATTATATCCTTCGGCTTGCCTGGGAACGGCTGGGAATCCCCCGGGAAGAGCTGGAGTCTGTTGCTGGGGAAAGGGATGTCTGGTCCACTCTCCTTGGACTGCTGTCACCGCGACCCTCACCAGGACAAGCGGTTTAGAAAATGGATGGATGGATGGGAGGAATTGAAATAGAACATACACGAGCTAGAGATGTCAGTAACTGTTGAGGAAAACGTGAACGCGCACATTCTGCCCGTGTCCACGTGGGTTTTCACCAGGTTCTCTGGTTTCCTCGCAAAATCCAAAGACATGCTGCCTAGGTTAATTGTCCTTGTGATGCCGGGGCAAAGGACGGTACCTCAATTATCACTGACAATAACATAATATAGAGGACGCAGCGTGTGGCATTATGTCTTCTTCTTTGCTATTCTTCGAAGCACGATGGTCAGCTTCTGGACATCGTTGTATTTCAGCTCGGCCTCGAAGTGTTTGGTAGAATTCGCAGGCAATACCAAGTATTACCTGACAGGGATCGCGACGTGAACGCTTTTACCTTGACCCCCGTGGCATTATGTTAGCGCCGGCAAACCACATGGCTGCCTTCCCCCCCTCCCTGCCTGCCTCTCTGCGGTTTTCTCACTACGCCTCTGAGTCGTTCTCTCTTCAAATTAATACCTTCGACATTGAATGAATATTTGCGCATTATGAATAGCATTTATTATCATTATAAAGCTGTTCAATGTCTGTGTGTACAGAGCCTGTTGTATGAAGAGTCGCTGTATACCATTCAGCATCAGTGGAAGTCTAACAACGAGAGGGATGACAACTTGAAGAAACTTTTAAACAAGGTAAGCACCCACCCACTACTGAACAACACAGACGCAAAATCACTCAATGCATTCATCAACAACACTGTCCTCAAGGGAAAGAATCTGGCAATGCCCGCCAGCACTGACGATTATATCTCTAAATGTTGAAGGGCTGTCTGCAACTAAAGAAGACCTTGTTGCAATGGGAAACTGTCATATAACCATCACGCTTCGAAGAATCGAATCGAATTTGAAGGGAAAGAATATATAACATTGCCTATACAGTGGTCCCTTGCTTTACGATATGAATCCGTTCCAGAACACGTGTCGCAAAGAGCGTGCAAGTTAACTGGGTATCGTCTGCTGTAATAATAAACATCTATCTATCAGATTGCACAACATTGTCTCGCGTCTTATGGTACAGCGGTCCCTCACTTTACGATATTATTCCGTTAAAAAACATTATCGTAACGTGAAACCATCGTAAAGTGAGACCAATAATATAGAACATTGTTTTATGTTTTCAAACAAAGCAGTAAACACTGAGATGTAAACAATAAAAAGCGCCGCTATTGGCTCAGCAGCTCCCCAAGCGGCATGCGTCTCTCTCGCCGATTGGCTGCCGCGCCACACGCTCTCACGCGCAGCCATATCGTAACACATATCGTAAAGTGAAATTTGATCGCAATGTGGTACAAATGTTCTCATGGAGCATATTTCGTCAAGTGATTTCATCGTAGTGTGAGGCTATTATATAACGAGGGACCACTGTATACATTTTTCTTCCAAGGTCACAACGTTGTTGCTGAGTTTTCATGTTGAGTGTTGCGTTGTAACGCTAGTTGTCTTCGTGCATCGCTGGAAATGCAAATTCATCAAATAACTTATTTATAACCCCGCGGAAGGAGGAAGCAAAGTCGTGTGCAAGAAGGTGTCTATAACATATACATTCCTGGACGAGAATAAGAACCCATGTTGGTGACCACGTGTTCCTGTCACGCATTAATATCTGGGGGCTAACTCGCATGGCCACATTGGCCATAACGCACATGATGCGTGCTGACTCATCGGATCCCACGAGCCTGAACAGGGCTGAGCCTGGATAACACTTGGATGGTGACTTCCCATCAAGCAGTGATCCATCAACCCCACATTGATGGTTCAGCGTTAAGGTCCTTGCGAGGTGATCGACTGATTATATCATCCATCCATCCATTTTCTAAACCGCTTGTCCTGGTGAGGGTCACAGCGACTGCTCTTTAAGGACGGTGGACTAGGCATCCCTTTTCTCAGGAACAGATCCCAGCTTTTCCCGGGGGATTCCCAAGCATTCCCAGGCCAGCCGAAGGATAGATCCATTATCGCAAACAGCACTGACAGCCTTGCCGTTCAAGCGGGCATGCTTGTGTCCCATGAGCACTGGCTGGGGGTCAAGGTAGAAGCGTTCACGTTGCGATCCCTGTCAGGTAATACTTGGTATTGCCTGCGAATTCTACCAAACACTTCGAGGCCGAGCTGAAAGACAACAATGTTCAGAAGCTGACCATCGCGCTTCGAAGAATCGCAAATAAGAAGCACTGGCTGTCGGTTTGTAAAGACTGACACGCTCAAACGTGGCCTCCGAGTGAAGTGGGGGTGAGAATTGATTATGTAGGTTCAAGTAGGCCAGGGATGTAAGGAATCAAGTGTAACGTGTCGGAGCTCTGTCAGGAATGTACTCCATACACAGTACGTTAGTGGCTAATTCGATAAAACATCCCCGCGTTAACATATGGTCATGAGCTCTGGGTAATGACCGAAAGGACAAGATAGCGGATACAAGCGGCAGAAATGAAGTTTCTCCGCAGGGTTGCTAGGCTCACTCTCCGTGACAGGGTGAGGAGCACAGCAATCCGGGAGAGCCTCGGGGTAGAGTCGCTGCTCCTTCGGATTGAGCCAGTTGAGGTGGTTCGGGCATCTGGTAAGGATGATCCCTGGGAGGCTCCCCCGGGAAGTCTACCAGGCACGGCCCACTGGGCAGAGACCTAGAGGCCGACCCAGGACACGTTTTAGGGATTATATCTCTCGGCTGGCCAGGGAACGCTTGGGAATCCCTCAGGAAGAGCTGGAATATGTTGCTGAGGAAAGGGATGTCTGGGCCTATCTCCTTGGACTGTTGCCGCCGCGACCCTTACCAGGACAAGCGGTTTAGAAAATTGATGGATGGATGGATGGATCCCTGGGTTAACTCTGTGGTCTAGTTCTGTGCTACATTTGCAAACGAGAGGACTAGTGAGTGAGGTGTAGGCAGGCTACTGCGTCCCCTTACCCCTGTCTCCGTCCTCGCTCTGCAGGTGTTTGCTGAGGCGCAGCATGCTGACCTGGCACGCAAGGTGCAGTCTGCCAAGGTATGCCGTCACCATCTCTACTCGGCCGTTATTCATCTTTAACACCTATACATCTTGTAATATAAATACTTTTGTGCAGTTGGTATGCTGCATATTTTATCGTAAAATATTTGGCAATATTGCAGATAAAAAGTGTTATTTGTCCGTCAGATTTAAATAAATATATTTAACTGAGTAATGGATTAAACTAATCGGAGTGAAACGTATGTAATTTGCAAACGTAACGTATTAGTGGATTCATTTGCGTCAGGCTCCGCCAAGTCAAGTGAAACACGTAAAGCAATCATCGGGAGTGTATGGCTGTAACGACTAGTGTTGCAGTCGGATAGTTGGGATCTATGGACAGGTGTGCTGTGGTGGGAACTGTTGTTTGTGAACCGCTGACTTAAGCAATACCACTCGTGTGTAAATGTATTCCTCACAGCTACCAGTTCACTTGTTGAAGGTTATTGTTGAAGAACCTACAAACCTGCATTACAAAACAACAAGCAGTAAGCTCTGACACCTCAATACAGTGCCTATGCATACCGAAAGTCGATGATCACTAGTCCAGAACTACTTCATGACATGCACTATCCAAGCATTGCTCATTCATTATTATTATGAGAAATAATTCACTCATTTATTAGCAGTGCCCGTTCAATCCTGTACAGGGTTGTGATGAACCAGAGCATATCCTGACAGACACATTGCGCAAGGTAGGGCTATACCCATCATTGGACGCCAGTCATCACAGAGCATCCGGGGCAATTTAGTCTGCAGGCCAATTGGTGGTTGTGTATCTGTGTGTGATTGTGTATCTGTGTGTGATTGTGTAACTGTGGGTAATTGTGGTTGTGTATTTGTGTGTTGTGTGTCTCTGTGTGGTTTTGTGTCTCTGTGTGGTTGTGTGGCTGTGTATCTGTGTGTGATTGTGTGGTGGTGTATTTGCGTGTGGTTGTGTATCTGTGTGATTGTGTGGTTGTGTGTACGAGATTGTGAGTCCAGTGTGTTAGTCAGTGTGTTAGTCTCTGTGTCTGTGTCCCTGTGTCTCCCCCTGTCGCTCACCCTCCCTGTCTCCCTCCGTGTTTGTCTTTAAGGAAGTGACGGCCATCTTAGGGGACGCTGGCAGATTGTTTGCCGCTCTAAAGATTGCCAGTTTCACGACCTTTCGGTGTATTCGAAGCGGCCTTAATCATTTCTTTATTGTTGCTTTGGTTTTTATTTGTTGTTTTTGTCTTTCATTGTTGACATACCGTCCTCTTCGTGACCCTCGGGTGAAAGGCGCTATATAAAATGCAATTCTTTTTTAAATTAACATAGGCAGCATGACACAAGGAGCGCATTCGCACCACAAACAGAAAGGCACCCGAGCTGGGAAACGCACCCAGGACCTTCTGGCTGTGAGGCGGCAGCGCTACTCCACGCGCCACCGTGCTGCACCCAGCGCTGCTCCATTATAAAAAAGCAAGAATTTGCTGCATCAGGTTTCAATTCAGGTCCGATTACAGAGAAGGTTCTAGAAAAGAGTGATTGTCCCGTGGCGGGAAACCAATCAATAAATCATTATCCATCCATTGTTAGAAACTGCTTAATCCTGTACAGGGTCGCGGTGAGCCGGAGCCTATCCCGGCAGACACAGGGCGCAAGGCAGGGCTATACCCAGGATGGGACACCAGTCCATCACAGGGCACCGGGGGCAATTAAGTCAGCAGGCCATTGAACTTGTGCAGCAGCATGTCATTGGACTGTGGGAGGAAACCGGAGTGCCCGGCGAAAACCCATGCAGACATGGGGAGAACATGCAAACTCCACACAGAAAGACAACCGAGCCAGGATTCAAACCCGGAGGCTTCTTTCTGTGAGCCGGCAGTGATACTCAACACGCCACCGTGCCGCCCACTAAATAAATCCATCCATCCATTTTCTAAACCGCTTGTCCTGGTGAGGGTCGCGGTGACAGCATTCCAAGGATAGTGGACCAGACATCCCTTTCGTCAGCAACAGATTCCAGCTCTTCCTGGGGGTTTCCCAGGTGTTCCCAGGCCAGCTGAAGGATGTAATCCCTCCAGCGTCTCCTGGGTCGGCCTCTAGGTCTCCGCCCAGTGGGCCGTGCCTGGTAGACTTCCCAGGGGGGCCATCCAGGGGGCATCCTTACCAGATGCGCGAACCACCTCAACTGGCTCCTCTCAATCCGAAGATGCAGTGACTCTGCTCTGAGGTTGTCCCGGATTTCTGTGCTCCTCACTTTGTCACGAATAGTGAGCCCAGAAACCCTGTGGAGAAATCTCATTGCTGCCGCTTGTATCCGCGATCTCGTTCTTTCGGCCATTACCGAAAGTTCATGACCATGGTACAGTGCCCGCATCACTGCAGACGCTGCTGCAATCCGCTGGCCAACCTCACATTCCTGCTCATCATCACTCGTGAACAATACCCCAAGATATTTAAACTCCTTCACTAAGGGCAACTGCTCTCCCCTCACCTGAAGAGGGCAACCCAGTCTTTTCCGTGAGAGGACCATGGCCACAGATTTGGAGGTGCTGACTCTCATCCCAGCCGCTTCACACTCAGCAGCGAAACGCTCGAGTGCCTGTCGGAGGTCACAATCGGATGAGGCGAGAAGAACAACGTCATCTGCAAACAGCAGTGATGCCACCTCCACACCCCCAAACTGGACACTCTCCATACCCCGGCTGTGCCTTGACATCCTGTCCATGAAAATCACGAACAGGAGCGGAGACAAGACACACCCTTGGTAGAGACCAACGGCCACATTTAACGGATTCAACTTCACGCCAAATATACGGACACAGCTCTCGCTCTTGGAACAGAGAGACCGGATTGCTCTCAAATGAGTCACCGGCATCCCACACTCCCGCAGCACCTTCTACAGTAAATCTCTGGGCACACGGTCATAGGCTTTCTCCATATCTACAAAACAAATGTAGACTGGATTAGCAAACTCCCATGACCTCTCAGTTATCTGTGAGAGGGCGGCAGGGTGGCGCAGTGGTAACATCTGCTCCTCACAGAAAAAATGGTCTTGCCCGAGCAAGACCTTGGGCGCCTTTCTGTGTAGAGTTTGTGTGTTCTCTTTCAGTTCTGCGTGGGTTTCCTCCGGCCTCTCCGGTTTCCTCCCACAACTTAAAAAAAACTCATTAATTAATTGACCGATAACATCCTAATATATAGGAAGCAGTGTGTGGCAATATGGCGCCGGCAAATCGCCTGGCTGCCTCCTCCGCCTCTCTGTGATTTCCTTGCACCTGAGTCGTTCTCTTGTCGAATGAGTACCTTCTAATGAATATGTGCACGTTATAAATGAAAAATTATTATTATTAAAAAGCTGTTCCATGGTTCCACGGCCAGGACGGAAACCGCATTGTTCCTCCTGAAGCTGTGGTTCAACTAATGGTCGAATTCTCCTCTCCAGGACCCTGGCATAGGCTTTACGTGGGATGTTAAGGAGTGTGATCCCTCTGTAGTTGGAGCACACTCTCTGGTCCGTTTTCTTAAAGATGGGGACCACCACCCCAGTTTGCCAATCCAGAGGTACTGAAGCCACTTTCCACGTAACATTGAAGAGGCGCGCTAACCACGACACCCCAACACTGTCCAGTGCTTTTAACATCTGCGGACGAATCTCATCCACGCCTGCAGCCTTACCATTCCAGAGGTCATTGACCGCCGTAGTGACTTCAGCAACAGTAATGGACTCGACCCCCCTGCAGGTTTCCAGCACTGCCTCCTGGAGGGAGGGCGTGTCCACCGGGTTAAGGAGTTCTTCAAAGTGTTCCTTCCACCTTCCATCTATCTCTTCAGTAGAGGTCAGTGTTTCCCCTCCCTTACTGAAAACAGCTTGGGCGACGTCCCGTCGACCCCTCCTAAGTTTCCGGATGGTTTGCCAGAACTTCTTTGAAGCCGTTCTAAAGTCGTTTTCCATGGCCTCTCCGAACTCCTCCCACGCCCGAGCTTTTGCTTCAGCAACCGCTTTAGCTGCTCCCCTCTTGGCCAGTCGATACCTCTCAGTCGAGTCAGGAGAGCAATTCCCAAGCATTGCTCAAAAGGCCTCTTTCTTCGACTTGACGGCTTCCTTCACTGATGGTGTCCACCATCGGGTTATAGGGTTGCCGCATGACAGGCACCAACCGCCTTCAGGCCTCAGCTTTTCGCAGCCGCCTCTACAATTGAGGTCTTGAACAAGAGCCATTCACACTCAATGTCCTTGACCTCTTCCGGGATGCAGGAGAAGCTCTTTTGGAGGTGCGAGTTGAAATCCTTGCGCATCTGGCACTCTGTCAAACGTTCCCAGGCCATCTTCACTGCTCGTTTAGGTCTCCCAGGTCTACGGGGCAGGCGCACTTTGCGTCGGATCCAACTCACTACAAAGTGGTGATCAGTTGACAGCTCTGCCCCTCTCTTCACCCGAGTGTCGAGAACATACGGCCTTAGGTCTGCTGAAACAACTCAAAGTCGATCATTGACCTTCGGCCCAAGGAGCTCTGGTACCATTTACACTTCTTCTTTCTTTGCGATTCTTCGAAGCGCGATGTTAAATTACAGTTTCCCATTTTCTTACACAGCCCCTTGCATTTTCATTGAACTCCGCAAGGTCTTTTGAGCTGCAGAGGTTGGGTAGTAGAGCACAGACAAGGCAGTGTTCCATAGTATGGTCTGCTTCTCCACATTCACAGGTGGTTGGGCCGGTCTTGTAGCCCCATCTGACCAAAGCATCTTTTGATCGTCCCGTTCTAGTTCTCAGGCGGTTGAGTGTCTTCCACTGAATCCATGGTGCATCTGAGCCAGGAGGGAAGTCTTCAGCAGGTGGGATTCCCATGCCAGTTGCAGGAGGGTCACTCTCAAGCTTTTCCGTCCAGAGCTGGAGTCTGGTTTCCCCTCGAGATGTTGTTAGGGGCTGCACATGGCTGAGGAAGCTTCTTCTTGACTTCAGTCGTTGGGCCGGGGGTTGACGTCCATGAAGGAGGTGGCGTTCATCGCCAGTAGCCTTTGTCATCTCGACTCGACTGGCCACTTCCCGTCGGATATCAGCAGGGGCAATGCCAGCGAGGAGGTACAGGTTGTTTGTGTGTGTGGGTTTCAAGCAGCCAGTGATCAGGCGGCAGGTGTTGTTCAATGCCGGGTCAAGTTTCTTGGCATGGGTTGACCTCTCCCAGACAGGACATGCATACTCCGCAGAGGAATAGCACAAGGCCAGAGCAGTAGATCTTAATGTGTGTGCTGTGGCTCCCCATTTGGAGTTGACCAGTTTTCGTAGGATGTTGTTTCGGGAACCCACTTTCAATTTGGTGTTTTTGACGTGCTCCTTAAAGGAGAGAGTGCGGTCCATGGTTACTCCAAGGTAGACAGGGTGCTTACGGTGCTCAAGTGGTGTTCCAGACCATTTGATGTTAAGAGGTCGGTTGGCTTCACGATTCCTGAGATGGAAAGAGCAGACTTGAGTCTTCGCTGGGTTGGCATGTAGGTGGTTGCGCTCATAGTAGAGGTGTAGCTCATCTAGGGCTGAGGTGAGATTTGCACTTATGAGCATCCTTGTGTTTGAACATGGTGTTATGGACAATCCATGACGAGCACAGATGTCCATTAACAACTCACCACTCAGGTTCAGATCGGGGAGGCCATTTCTCCCCATCACGCCCCTCCAGGTATCTCCATCGTTCTCCACGTGTGCATTGAAATCTCCCAGTAGGACTATGGAGTCAGTAGATGGCACCCTATCGAGCACCGCACCAACTGTCTCCAAGAAGGCCAAATACTCTGAATTGCTATTTGGTGTGTGAAGGGCAATTCGAGGCCCCTCAAATCCGGGGAAGGCCGGTCGAGGTCCCTCGTCGCGCTCCGGGGTCTGCGGCGCTGGTTCTGCGTGGTGTGTGGGACTGGGGTCGTCCGTGGTTCCCACGCCGCCACATGTTGCGGGAGGCGGGGACGCCTCTGTGCCGTCTCTCTCCGCGCGACCATGCCGGGTAACTGGCATGGTAATAAATGGCTAGTCGCCGACACGAATTCTGTGTCGAGCTTCCTTTTATTCACACGTCTCACTGCGCACAAGGCGACCCTCTTGTCCACCGGGAAAAACTCCAATTTGTGCAGCACCAAGCTGGGGGCTTGTGAGTATCCCCACACCCGCCCTCGGCCGCCCACCAGGGGGCACCCCGGAGTAGGAGAGAGACCACCCGCGATCGAGAAGTTTGGTTCCAGAGCCAATGCTGTGTGTGGAGGTGAGACCAACTATGTGAGGCTGGTACTTTTCCACCTCCTCTACAAGCTCCGGCTCTTACCCCGCCAGAGATATGACATTCCACGTCCCAACAGCCAGTTTCCATTGCAAAGGTCTAGTCCGTCTAAGTCCGTCCTTTTCGTTGCCGTGATGGCATCGCACCCGACCCTCACCCTGCACCTTGCGGGTGGTGGGCCCATAAGGCTGCACAACTTATAATAATAATAGCGTTTTATATAGCGCCTTTCACCCGAGGGTCACAAAGTGCTGCTCAAGGGCCGCAAAGAGAACGGCATGTCAACAATGAAAATTAAATACATAAATAAACCAAAGGAACAAAATAAATAAATGATTAAGGCTGCTTCGAAGCACAGTCCATTTTGGGCTGGGCCCGACCAGGTTACGTGGGTCACCCGGCCACCAGGCGCTTGCCGACGGACACCACCCCCAGGCCTGGCTCCAGTGTTGGGTCCCGGTAACCATAGTCTGGGGAGGGTTCTCATGATCTTTTTTCGAACCATCTTGAAGGTCTTTGGATGGACTGTGCTTAGTCTGGATCCTCTCCTCAGACCTGTTCGCCATGGGTGACCCTACCAGGAGTACTGGACTCCAGACGACAATAGCTCTGAGGTTCATTGGAACACACAAGCCCCCCCACCACGACAAGGTCCGGTCCATAGGGGGACTAAATAAAATATACGGTTCAAAGGACGATACCTCAATTATCACTGGCACGCTGCCAGTAAGAAATTTAGCCGTGGGTTTGATGCATCACCAGGGTTGCTACCTTTGAGGTACAAGAGAAAAACCAGGTAACTTGGTTAATATCAGATAGCTCACATTTCATGAACAGATTACACCTACCCTCAGATGCATTCTCTTAAGTGGTGTATTATTACTATAATTAGGCAGGGTGACACGATGTTAACATCTGTGACTCACAGAAGGAAATGAAGTCTGGCCCGAGGCAGTTTGATTCCCATCTCGGGCGCCTTTTTGTGTGGAGTTTCCCCCTGTCCTGCATGGGTTTCCTCCGGATTCTCAAATTTCCTCTCACAACTAATAAACACTCATTCATTAATTGGCCGATAACATCATAATATATAGGAAAGCAGTGTCTGGGGAGTTGGCGCCGGCTCACCGGCTAGCCGACTCCCCCCCTCTCTGCGGTTTCCTTGTTATGCCTCCGTATCGGTGTCTCGTCCATGACCAAGCATGGAATTTGTGTGGGGCGTTGTAAATTATATAATTCTGATTCATTACACAACTGACAAAACCCTAAACTCATAATATCCCAGGAAGACTGACATATTCTCCAGGGTCCTCGGATCCTGGGAAGCTCAGACAGGTGGCATCCCTGCCGAGTGCCATCCTCTCTCCAGTCACTACCTTCAAAGACCAACCTTAGATCCCGGTTGTAATTAACATTTCTGCACATTTGTGATTGCAAATCTTGATGTGTGTTTGAAATGTTGCAAATGTTGCACTTGTTCCCTCTCCATGTTGAATAAGCTACCTAGAATTGTTTTACGTATTGATTTAGCTTTTGTTGTACATTTGTCACTTTTCATCTGTTCCTTTTCTCTTAGGTTGGTGGTTTGTTTCTGTGTAACTTTGGTGTTTGTTTTGTTGTCTGCCATGCTCTTATTGCTTGTTTTTGTTGTCTGTTTTGCGCAGCCTACTTCCTGGCCCAGTCCTGCCTTGCCTAAACTCGCCTCGTGGTGTCGCGTATGGAAGTTGTGTTTTGTTGTTGTGGGTGCCTGCGGTTTTTTTTGGTGTTGCGTGTTCTTGTGCTTCAATGTTGTTTGTTTAATTTGGATTGGCGTTGTTTCCCCCTCGTGTCTGTCTCTGTCTTCCTGTCTCTGTGTCCCTGTGTCTCTCCCTGTTGCTCGCCCTTCCTCCCTGTCTCCCTCCGTGTTTGTCTTCAGTGAAGTGACGGCCATCTTAGGGGACGCTGGCAGAATATTGCCGTTCTTAAGATTGCCAGTTTCACGGCCTTTCAGTGTATTCGAGGTAGCCTTAATCATTTATTTTTCTGTTGTTTTGGTTTTTATTGTTTTTTCTTTCGTTGTTGACATGCCGTCCTCTTTGCGGCCCTTGTGCAGCGCTTTGTGACCCTCGGGGGAAAGGCGCTATATAAATTGAAATTATTATTATGTGCAATGCTGTGAGTAATTGTTTTTAGATTTGGTTAAGGATGGTTAAGTTTGGTTAAGGTTAAGGATGCCCCCCGGAAGGCTCCCTCGGGAGGTATACCAGGCACGGCCCACTGGGTGGAGACCTAGAGGCCGACTCAGAACACGCTGGAGGGATTATATCCTTCGGCTGGCCTGGGAACGCCTGGGAATCCGCCAGGAAGAGCTGGAATCTGTTGCTGAGGAAAGGGATGTCTGGTCCACTCTCCTTGGACTGCTGCCACCGCCACCCTCACCAGGACAAGCGGTTTATAAAATGGATGGATGGAAATATATATATATTTGTGAATTCGCATGTTTGTTGCGTAATGCAGGAATCCCGTAAAGAGCTTGCAAGCTCAGTAGGTATTTTTTTCTGCAATGCTGCATATGTTAATTGGCCTGTGGACTAAATTTCCCCTGGTGCCCTGTGATAGACTGGCGTCCTATCCTGGGTATAGCCCTGCCTTGTGCCCTGTGTCTGCCGCGATAGGTAGACACAGGGCGCAAGGCAACCCTGTGCAGGATTAAGCGGTTTCTGACAATGGATGGACGGATAGTAGACATCTATCTCCCTATGTCTCCGCAGCGTCCTCCTGCACCGCTCACCTGGTCCCGAAACCTGCGGTGGGCCGCCGAGGCAGCGGCCCGAGTGTGCAGGACGCGGAGGGGACCTGCACCGTCGACTCGCCGCGCCAGCCCTCCTCCCCCATGGACCCAGTGCCTCATCGCGCTTGGAGACAGGCATTCAAGCTGTGAGCTTTCCTCATAACGCGATACTGGCCTGCTGCGCACCACGTATGGTGCAGGGGTGGCGCAGTGATAACATCCACGCCTCCTCACAGAAAGAATGGTCTTGCCCGAGGCGGTTTGATTCCCGCCTTGGCCGACTGTCTGTGTGGAGTTTGTGTGTTCTCCCCCTGTTCTGCGTGGGTTTCCTCCGTGTTCTCCGGTTTCCTCCCACAACTAAAAAAAAACCTAATTAATTAGTTGGCCGATAACATCTTAATATATAGGAAGCAGTGTCTAGTGGCAATATGTAGGCGCCGGCGAAAACCGCCTGGCTGCCTCCTCCGCCTCTCTGCTCTTTCCTCGCGCCTCTGTCGTTTTGTCTTCGAATGAATACCTGCGACATTGAATGAATATGTGCGCGTTATAAATGTAAATGTTGTATTGTTATTATTTGCGACACTGCCAGATGTTGTACGAGTAACTTATGAGCAAGCTCGGGTGGTGCCGGAGCCCTGTCAGTCCGATGGGTCGTTCTGTTCGTTTGTCTCATTTGCCAGGTTACGCCGGCTGCGAACAGCTGTTAATTCATTATCACTCACCGCTTAATCCTGTATAGGGTCGCGGTGAACAGGAACCTATCGCGGCAGACACTGGATGCAAGGAAGGATGGGATGCCAGTCCATCGCAGGCACCACGAGCAATTTAGTCAGCAGGCCAATTAACCTCGACAGGGTGTCTTTTGAATGTGGGAGGAAACTGGAGTACCAGGCGAAAACCGTGCGCGCTTGTGGAGCACATGCAAACTCCACACTGGTACCTGAGCCCAGAATCAAACCCGGAATCTTATTAATGTGAGGCGGCAGCGTTGCTCACTGCGCCACAGTACTCGCCAATGTAATTTTCTTATTTTAATGCATGATGATAAGAATTTAAGTTTCACAATGAACATCTGTCATTTTACTCTGTTTATGTTTAGTGATCTCACACATGAAAGGGACAAAGAATTACTTTTGAACTTCTGGTAAGTTGTGTGTTTTTTTTATTAATACAATATTTATATTAATTTTCTTACCTGCCACCAGTGTTCCTATCTGTACCTGCCAACCAGTCCACCTTGCTGTATACATGGCTGTCTGCACGCATGCCTTAGAGCTTCTGATTGCGTCAAACACGGACAACGACGGTTACTCAATACTGATGTAGGTTTTCACGGCTCGATGTATGACATTGTTCTTCATAGCTGCGCTTTCGGGAAAGCCATGTCGAAGAGAGAGAAGTAATATTCGACACGGCTATCCCGAAATAACAGCTATGAATATTATTTGTAATTTTTAACTTCGTCAGCCGGTACCGTATGTATTAAACTAACAGAATACAGCTTGTGTGTGTGCAGCATATAAACATGACCACGTGTCGGGACACTGATTAATCACCACCGTTTGTTATTATTGATATCGACCGTAGGAAAAAGTGTGAAGGGAGTTTGCGCGAATCCAAGAAGCGTCACAGCAGCACGATGATTCCCTTGAGTGTGAGTATTGCCGTTGCGCAGCTTGGTATTGTGCTGAAGGACCCTTGGGTAGCTTCTCAGCCAATAGCAGCACTTTTTAGTATATACGTGTCAGTGTTTACTTCTTTGTTTGAAACCAATGTTCAGTATTGTTGGTCTCACTTTGCGATGGTTTCACGTTGCGATACGTGTTCTGGAACGGATTAATATCGTAAAGCAAGGGACCGCTGCACTATTAGACACGGATTTGGGTCATGTTTTCTCTCTGCCACAGAGCATGGATAGACCGGCAACTACAATCTGTTACGTACTACAGAAAAAGAAGAATGGACGTTGGACGGACAAAGGGAATTGTGCAGTCTCAACAACCTACACCACAAAGCTGGTAACACAACAGCAATCACCGCCAGTCGCCACTAGGTGGCGGTGACCTCACCACGGCGCCTGTGCCAGGCCAGGTGCACTTTGAGGCCACGCAGAGTGTCGAAGGCTTCCTGACAGGAGGTCATAATAATAATAATTTTACATTTATAACGCGCACATATTCATTCAATGTCGAAGGTATTCATCGACGAGGGAACGACTCAGAGGCGCGAGGAAAGCGCAGAGAGGCAGAGGAGGCAGCTAGGCGGTTTGCCGACGCCATATTGCCACACACTGCTTCCTATATATTATGATGTTTATGATGTTATCGGCCAACTAATTAATGAGTGTTTTTTTTTACTTGTGGGAGTTAACCGGAGAACCCGGAGGAAACCCACGCAGAACAGGGGGAGAACACACAAACTCCACACAGAAAGGCGCCCGAGCCGAGATTCGAACCCGGGACCTTCTTGCTGTGAGGCGCAGATGTTACCACTGCGCCACCCTGCCGCCCAGTTGCCATTGGCTGCCTGACTGAGATGACTGGCTGGGGCACCACCTGTGCTCCCCACCGTGCCAGATTTCTAAGTTTTAGCCGCACGGCGCTCGGCTCGCTGTTGTGAGTGTGGCTCCTCCGCCCTCTATTGTCGGAGGGCGACTGCCTCCAACTGCCCAGTAATACGTGCACGCACACATCCATGCAGATTTTCATCTTGATCAAATCATCACAAGCATCATCTCTCCACTGCTGGATAAAGGCCTCCTCAAGCTTTAATATTAGAGAACGTATTCTTAATCTGTATGTTGTTACTGAGAAATAATTCGTAAAAAATAAACACTTAAACACTTTTTCTTAACATTCATTCATTCATTCATTTTCAGAAACCGCTTAATCCTGTACAGGGTCACGGTGAGCCGGAGCCTATCCCGGCAGACATAGGGCGCAAGGCATGGCTTATACCAAGGACGGGACGCCAGTCCATCACAGGGCACCGGGGGCAATTTAGTCCGCAGGCCAATTAACCTATGCATGTTTTTGGACTGTGGGAGGAAACCGGAGCGCCCGGCGAAAACCCACGCGGACACGGGGAGAACATGCAAACTCCACACAGAAAGGCACCCCGAGCCGAGATTCGAACCCGGGACCTTCTTGCTGTGAGGCGGAAGCGCTACCCACTACGCCACCGTGCCGCCCCTTTTTCTTAACAAACTACATTTTATTGATGTAGGTTTTCACGGCTCGATTCATGATGACTAACCATCAAACTGAATTTTTATTGAGATTACGTATTGCGATTACGTATTGCATACATTCATGTGTCAAGGTCATCGCGGCCGGTGTCACTGGTGATATCCACAGCAATTGGCAGAGTTACTGATCTCACGTTGTGTCGTGACTGTACGATGGCCTCACAATACGATAAAATTGCTTCACGATATACGCTCTATAAGAACATTAGTATCACATTACGATAACATTTCATGGTGGTGCAGTGGGTAGCACACTGCTGCCTCACAGCAAGAAGGCCCCGAGTTCGAATCTCGGCTCGGGCGCCTTTCTGTGTGGAGTTTGTGTGTTTTCCCCGTGTCCACGTGGGTTTCCTCTGTGTTCTCCAGTTTCCTCCCACAGACAAAAGAAACACTCGTTAATTATTTGGCCGATAACATCATAATATATAGAAAGCAGTGTGTGGCAATAGGGCGCCGGCAAACCGCCTGGCTGCCTCCGCCGCCTCTCTGCGCGTTCCTCGCGCCTCTGGGTCGTTCTCTCGTCGAATTAATATCTTTGACATTGAATGAATATGTGCGCGTTATAAATGTAAAATTAATATTATTATTGTGATACGTGCTACAATATGGCTGCGCGTGAGTGTGGTTGGTGCGGCAGCCAATCAGCAATCCAAACACATGCCGCTTGGGTAGCTTCTCAGCCAATAGCTGTGCTTTTTAGTGTTAAGATCTCAGTGTTTACTTCTTTGTTTGAAAACATAAATAATGTTTTGTATTATTGGTCTCACTTTACGATGGTTTCACGTTACGTTACGTGTTTTTTAACGGATTAATATCGTAAAGCAAGGGACTGCTGTATCATTAGACGCGAGACAGTGTTGTGCAATCTGATAGATGTTTATTATTACAGCAGACGATACCCAGTTAACTTGCACGCTCTTTGTGGGATTCCTGCATTGACACGACAAACATGTGTGGCGGTATTGCGCCGCTCCACACGCCATCGTTCACTTTGCTCCGTTGTGATGCTGTCGCCGGTGCGCAGAGGGACACGACGCTGAGTAGGGACGCAGCGTTCCAGAGCCTGCATGTCTATGAGCTGCTGCTGCATGCGCTGGCGGAGTGGGAGCACAGCCAGCAGCCAGTGAGTATATGTGTACCGATACACACGTGTAAATTAACAGGATAGCTCCCGTAGTACTGCTCACCACGTGCATGCTGGCTGTGTGTGTGTTTGCCGCAGAATCCTCCTGTGTATGTGTTTGACACAGAATCCCGTGTGTGTGTTTGACGGAGAATCCTCCTGTGTGTGTGTTTGACACAGAATCCCCTGTGTGTGTGTTTGACACAGAATCCCCTGTGTGTGTGTTTGACACAGAATCCCCTGTGTGTGTGTTTGACACAGAAGCCCCTGTGTGTGTGTTTGACACAGAATCCCCTGTGTGTGTGTTTGACGCAGAATCCGCTGTGGGACGGCAAGCTGAGCGAGGAAGCCCGTTACCTCCTCCTGCTCTACGAGTGCCAAGTGGACCTGCCGGCCTCGCAGACGCTCGCTCGGTATGCGGCCCTTCACGGGCCTTCACTCACCACACAACTCGCGTAGGCGATGTTGGCGTGAGCGCTCAGGCCAGTCGTTCCCAACCAGTCGTTCCCAACCAGTCGATCGCGATTGACGGGTTGATCACAAAGTCTCGAACAGTCGATTTTAAACATTTTAACAAATATAGAGAGATAGAGTGAGAACAGCCGAGATTCTGTATAACTGTGGTGGCCATGGGTTGTAAATGCAAGCTCCTGGAGAGTTTCAAAAAGAGCTAATTTTCGGCACACAGGTACATTTTTGGCATTTTAGTAAAGTAACGTTTTAAGGGTAGACCTTGTGTTGGGTTTATATTCTAAGATTGATCTTGTGTTTAATAAGGTTGGAGACCACTGGCTTTGGCTTTAATCACTAGTGGCATTCAGTTTGTGAACGAAATTAG
>JAZEWU010000037.1:88993-100272 GCA_036362915.1 Geotria australis | reverse complement strand
CAAGGAATGCGCAACACCTGTGTGTCTCACTGCAAGAACCAGCTGGGTTCAATCCCTGATTCAGGTGCCTTTCTGTGTGAAGCTGGTGTGAGAATTGCTCTTAAGCATTCACTGCCTAATGATGCCTTTAACTTGGCAGGTGAAATGTTGTTGAGAGGAGAAATGCTCGACACGGCTATCCCGAAAGAGCAGCTCTTAAAAGCAATACTTTGAGCCATCAAAATAATAATAATAATAATAATTTCAATTTATATAGCGCCTTTCACCCGAGGGTCACAAAGCGCTGCACAAGGGCCGCGAAGAGGACGGCATGTCAACAACGAAAGACAAAAACAATATAAACCAAAGCAACAGAAAATAAATGATTAAGGCTACTTCGAATATACTGAAAGGTCGTGAAACTACATCAATGCATTAGAGTTTGTATTGCCTCCACCTGTTCTGCACGGGTTTCCTCTTGGTTATCCGGTCGCCTTACCGTAGCTGAAAAAACATACAATGTCATTGATTTGGGGCCAAACGTCTCAACGGAGCAACAGAACCGTCCTGGGTGAATAAGTAATTATTATGATTAGTCATTGGATGACCACGAGTGAATTACAATATACTGTAAGTTTAGTACTGTCAACAAATTCCTCTACAATTACATGATACAATGTTAAAATGTATATTTTTCAGGAGGTGGTCCTGTTACATGAAGGAGCATAACAAGAAACCATTGGACATTAAGTGCTTTAAAAGCTTATTCACAGAGTCTTTGAATAACTGGACAGATACCACCCAGGTATGTATAGCAAGTAGTTCTGTATCAAGTACTGAAATACAATGTATTATTATACTAAATAATTCATTCATTGTCAGAAACCACTCAATCTTGTAGAGGGTTGTGGTGAGCCAGAGCCTATTCCAGCAGACACAGGGTGCAAGGCAGGGGGGATACCGAGGATTGGACGCCAGTCCATCGCAGGGCACCTGAGGCAATTTTACTCCGTAGGCCAATTCACCTGGAAGCATGTCTTTGGACGGTGGGAGGAAACCGGAGTGCCCGGCGAAAACCCACGCGGACACGGGGAGAACATGCAAACTCCACACAGAAAGGCCCCCGAGCCGGGATTTGATACTAAATCGTTTTTTTCAAATTTGTGTCTGCGTATTTCGGTAGCGCGGTGTAAATCACGCTAGACTCGAGTAATGGGACCGTATTGAAGGGTAGAAGAGTCTTAATCTTAACGTGAGGATGCGGTGAGAGCAGACGAGAGCTCGTCGTTGTGATTCCGTCTGGCAGAGCGACGAGGTGAAGGAGGTGTTGCTGGAGTTCACAAAGCAGCGGCTTGCGTCGCTGCAGAAGCTGGGCCAGCACTTCCCTGCGTCCTCCACAAACGCTGTGAAGCAGCTGAGCGAAACGCTGTGGTGAAACGCGCACACACCTTCCACACCGACACAAGCATCATGGCACAGCAGTCTCAGCAGTTTACACAATAACTGATGGATTTAATCGTTAATAATTCATTCATGGGTGGCAGGGTGGCACAGTGGTAACATCTGCACCTCAATAATAAGGGCCTGCCCAAGGCGGTTTGATTCCCGCCTTGGGCGCCTTTCTGTGTGGAGTTTGTGTGTTCTCCCCGTGTCCGCGTGGGTTTCTTCCGGGTTCTCCGGTTTCCTCGCACAACTAAAAAAAACCATCTCGTTTATTGATTGCCTGATAATAATAATAATAGCATTTATATAACATCATAATATAAAGGACGTAGTATATTTAAAAATATTGGCGCCGGCTGCCTTTCCCCTTCTTCTTCTTTGCGATTATTCGAAGCACGATGGTCAGCCTCTGGACATCGTTGTCTTTCAGCTCGGCCTCGAAGTGTTTGGTAGAATTCGCAGGCAAAACCAAGTATTACCTGACAGGGATCGCGACGTGAACGCTTCTACCTTGACCCTAACATTCCCACATTACCACCGAATAAACATTTACATTCCTTCCCCCTAAACGGTCAAGGTTTTGAATAATAATAAAAATAATGAATCCAATTAGCCGACTCAATGTACTAACAGGACCCGTGACTTAAAAGAAGACAGTGACTTGAAATTTCAGAATATTTGTAAGTCAGAACATCTGTGCCAGGATGGATCCTGAAAGCTCTTTGTCAGAAAGCATTTTCACGTTGTCATAGACCGTGTCTCCCATGTGTTGTCTGATGATGCCAGGCTTCTCCAGCAAATTAATATCTCCAAGATTATTAATGGCAGCACCAGTAGTCTGATGGAGAGCGTTGAATGGGAAATCACGGTACGTTCCACAAATCAAATCACTTTAATCACGATTTATTTTAAATGAACCCTTTGGCGGAGTTGTGAAGGAGAGAGCGGGAACACCCTAATCCAATGCCTCCAACGTGGGAGGTGAACCGTCGTGAAGGAGAGAGCAAGAACACCCGACAGAACAGCTTTGGAGAGCAATTCTTATTGCGTGGCTTATATTTTTAAATACAGTATAAAATATCTTCCGTGTGTGATGCGTGTGATTCAGGAGGGAGCCAACGTGTGGTACTTAAGCAAGAGGAAAACCTTTGACACATTCCGGGTAATCGTATTATCGTGATTATTACCTTAACACACTCTCCATAAAACAAACAGCATGTTTTTCAAGTCTTCCGTCAAGCTCAACTCTATGTGGCTCCTTCTCCACTGCTGTCCTTAAGGTCTAAAACATCGTGCCCCTTGCTATCCCCACTGACTTGCATCGAAGTGGAGACGACACACTCCACACGATCCTGGTCACATGGTTTGATGCATCCCATGTGTTGGCTCCCCTACTATATAACATCTACACTAACGACCAGCCAATGGACCAGAATACTGAACGGTTCATCTATGCCGACGACCTCTGTGTAACATCCCAAGAGAGTACGTTTGAAGCAGTAGCAGCAAATCTCACCTCAGCCCTAGATGAGCTACTCCTCTACTACGAGCGCAACCACCTACATGCCAACCCAGCGAAGACTCAAGTCTGCTCTTTCCATCTCAGGAATCGTGAAGTCAAACAACCTCTTAACATCAAATGGTCTGGAACACCACTTGAGCATCGTACCCACCCTGTCTACCTTGGAGAAACCCTGAACCGCACTCTCTCCTTTAAGGAGCACGTCAAAAACACCAAATTGAAAGTCGGTTCCCGAAACAACATCCTACGAAAACTGGTCAACTCCAAATGGAGAGCCACAGCACACACATTAAGATCTACTGCTCTGGCCTTGTGCTATTCCTCTGCGGAGTATGCATGTCCTGTCTGGGAGAGATCAACCCATGCCAAGAAACTTGACGCGGCATTAAACAACACCTGCCGCCTGATCACTGGCTGCTTGACAAAGACAAAGACAAAGATCCCCTATATAGCCTTAACAGACTGTAGGGACAAGTGCTGTTAGCGAGCACCTATGGAGGTCGACACGGCACACGAGGGGGTGGGTGACCAGCACCACGCCCGGCCGCCTTTGTCTCCCTAGTGGCGATGTTTACACACCGCACTAGGTACTCATTTGAGGCTGAGTCGACCTAGGGGAGGCCCAGGACCGGTTTCAGAAAATCGTCACTGGTGTTGGCCGTGAGCGGGATTCGAACTCGGGTCTTGAAACCCACACACACAAACAACCTGTACCTCCTCGCTGGCATTGCCCCTTCTGATATCAGACGGGAAGTGGCCAGTCGAGTCGAGATGACAAAGGCTACTTAGTGATGAACGCCACCTCCTTCATGGACGTCAACCCCTGGCCCAACGACTGAAGTCAAGAAGAAGCTTCCTCAGCCATGTGCAGCCCCTAACAACATCTCGAGAAGAAACCAGACTCCAGCTCTGGACGGAAAAGCTTGAGAGTGACCCTCCTCCAACTGGCATGGGAAGCCCCCCTGCTGAAGACCTCCCTCCTGGCTCAGACGCACCATGGATTCAGTGGAAGACACTCAACCGCCTGAGAACTAGAACGGGACGATCAAAAGATGCTGTGGTCAGATGGGGCTACAAGACCGGCCCAACCACCTGTGAATGTGGATAAGCAGACCATACTATGGAACACTGCCTTGTCTGCGCTCTACTACCCAACCTCTGCAGCTCAAAATACATTGCAGAGTTGAATAAAAATGCAAAGAACTGTGTAAAGAAATGGGAAACTGTAGTTTAACCATCGCGCTTCGAAGAATTGCAAAGAATAAGAAGATGCATCCCAGTTCTGAGGGGTAGTGACTGAAGCTACAAATCACTCCCTTCAAAGACCAACCATCGATCCCAGTTAGCACTAAAATGTCTGCCTAGTTGTAATTGCAGATCATGATTTGTATTCGGGGTGTTGCAAGTGTTGCACTTGTTCCCTATAAAAGTTGAATGAGCTTCCTATGATTTGTTTTAGTTTTTACCATTTCAATGTATGGTTGTGTTTTTTTAATTTGTTTATTTCGGTTATGTACAATTCTGTGTGTAAATGTTTTTTTTGTTTGATGAATTTGTTTTTTATATTTTAATTAGTTTTTTTTGTCAATTCACATGTTTGTTGTGTCGCAGGAATCCTGTAAAGAGCTTGCAAGCTCACTGGGTATTTTTCTGTTGTAACAATAAACGTCTATCTATCTATAATGTTCAAATCGTGAACACGTGTGACGTTTAACATGCATTGCCGCTCGTAACCTCGTTGTGCCGTCGTTCCGTCGGCAGCATCAGAAGAAGGACTTCATGCAGGCTATGGCGACGTTGTGCACGCTTATCGACAAGGAGCTCTCCGCCATGGAGAAACACCACAGCGTGTTTCAAAGGTACCACACACCCGGTGCCAGACATGCAGAAAGCGGGCTACTGTACATTTAATAATAATAATAGCATTTTTTAAAGGGCCTTTCACCCGAGGGTCACAAAGCGCTGCACAAGGGCCGCAAAGAGGACGGCATGTCAACAACGAAAAAAAAAACAACGAATAAAAACCAAAGCAACAAAAAAAAATGATTAAGGCTGCTTCGAATATTCTGAAAGGTCGTGAAACTGGCAATCTTAAGAGCGGCAAAAATCTGCCAGTGTCCCCTAAGATGGTCGTCACTTCCTTAAAGACAAACACGGAGGGAGACAGGGAGGGAGGGTGAGCGACAGGGAGAGACATAGGGATACAGAGACAGGAAGACTGGCAATCTTAAGAGCGGCAAAAATCTGCCAGCGTCCCCTAAGATGGCCGTCACTTCCTTGAAGACAAACACGGAGGGTGACAGGGAGGGAGGGTGAGCGACACAGGGACACAGAGACAGGAAGACAGATAGGCAGACACGAGGGGGAAACAACGCCAATCTAAATTAAACAATTAACATTGAAGTACAAGAACATTATACATAGACACACGCAACAGTTAAGAAGAAACGCAGCTATTTATAACAACTGCAAAAACATAACTTTTACACGCGACACCTGGGCCACACCACGAGGCGAGTCTAGGCAAGGCAGGCCTTACATAAACTGAGCCAGGAGTCGGCCGTGTAAAAAAGACAAAAAACCAGGAACAATAAAAGCCTGGCAGACAACAAAAACAAACACCCAAGTTACATAGCAACAACCTATTAACTAAATAGAAAAGGAACAGATGAAAATTGATAAATGTATAACAAATCAAAGTTAAATAAATACTCTTAACACAGGGAGCTGTAGCCCACGTGCTCCCAGAAGAAAAAAAACACCTAGCTTCTGCAGTGCCTTCAGAGCAGTCTCATTACTGCAGCAGTTTAATGCATGCTATCAAGTACCGGCATGTATTACTTTTGGTTGGAATTAAACGGAAATGAAAGACGCCTACAGCAGCGGTGCTGATTTGCTGCTAGAATTAAACCTACAAATGTACACATTAACATCAAAAGGTGCAGTCATACCAGTTTATGGATTCTACTGTACGCTGCTTTCCAATACGCATTAGTCCCCGTTAATATTGAACTATAATGACCCGTTTCAGACCACACAGGATTTGGACAACCTGTTGGCCAATTTTATAAAAGGTCAATGCCTAACAACACCACATAGCACAGTATTGTTAATACTGGATCATCTTTAAAATAGTTATCCTATTGCCTCAACAGAGAATGCATTAATGGTTGGGGACCTAGTTAGAAAGCGTTATAAAATGTATCTATCTATCTGTGTCTGTCGGGAAAGGCTCCAGCTCACCACGACCCTGTACAGGATTAAGTGGTTTCTGACAATGGATGGATGGACCAGACTTACAATCCACGGGTGGCCAGTTCGTTCATACTCCCGGCGTGACAGTTGAAGCAATGGAGCAGGTTTCTTAACATCCACCTGGCCACATACTTCTGGCCAGCTGGCAGTGACAATGGGTGCAGCACAGCCAATCGGCAGCTCACAAATCCTTGAAAGATGTGGACGCAGTCCCATCGGTGAGCTTCTGTAGCAGCCGGTTTTGGCTCGGTTCAACTCCGACTATAATTATAAGGGACAATTCACCAACAATAATGCATGCTTGCCTGTTTTGTCCACAGGACGATGTATCTCAACTACCGTGCAGTTTGGTGCAAGGAGATAGAGGGCATGGTAGGTGATCGGCTGAAGAGTCCTTCGTGGGTGCTGTTTCTTAAAAAAACACTCATGAATCAGTTGGCCACTAACATCATAATATGGAGGAAGCAGTGTGTGGCAATATGTTGGCACCGGAAAACTGCCTGGCTGCCTCCTCTGCCTCTCTGCGCTTTCCTCGCGCCTCTGAGTCGGTCTCGCGTCGAAGGAATACGACATTGAATGAATATGTGCGGGTTATAAATGTAAACATTTTAAATTATAAAATAAAAATGTCTAATGCCACTTCTTAATATCATACTTCATTATCATTACCCGCTTTATCCCGTACAGGGACACAGGGTGCAAGGCAGGGATATGCGCAGGATGATTTTCCGTGCTCTGTCGTTGTTGACATGTCGTTCTCTCTGCAGCTTTGTGCAGCGCTTTGTGACCCTCGGGTGAAAGGCGCTATATAAATGCTATTATTATTATTATCATATGGTACCGGGAGCAATTTAGTCAGAAGGCCAATTAACTGAGGCAGCATGCCTTTGGAATGTAGGAGGAAACCAAAGTCCGCAGTAAAAACCCACGGGGACATGGGGAAAACATACAAGCTCCACAAAGAAAGGCACCTGAGCTGGGACTTGAACCCAGTTGTTTTTTCTGTGAGGCGCTAGTGCTATTCACTACCCCGCCATGCCGCCATCTTTTTAATATCAGACAACCTAAATATTTATTTACTGGACGTTTTATCATTTGCATTATCCGCCAATTTCTTCTCATTTCTTAAACATCTGTACATATTCAACCGCTGAACTCCCCTGCATAAAATCACACGGCACATCTAAGAATTATTGATACGACTGCCAATATGCAACGGCATGTTGAGGAGTCGTATTCTCTCAGTAGAGAGCTCGTACCCACAGACACACGCAGACACGCACAGTCATGACACAACAACAAACAACAACAACCGCCGTTCGCCACTTAGTGGCGGTGATGTCACCACGGCGCCTATGCCAGGCCAGGTGCAACTTGAGGCCACGCAAAGTGTCGACGGCTCACTGACAGGAGGTCATGGGACAGACCCAGGTGCCATTGGCTGCCTGACTGAGATGACTTGCTGGGGTGCCACCTGTGGTCCCCACCGTATCAGATTGCTGAGTTTTAGCCGCCCGGCGCTCGGCTCGCTGTTGTGAGCGTCGCTCCTCCACCCTCTGTTGTTGTTGGAGGGCGACTGGCTCCAACTGCCCAGTAGCGTCCTTCATGAACCTCCTCCACACACAGACACACACAGACAGGTGCAGGATTCCCGCCGTCTGTGTTGACGTTGCCCGCGTGGCGGCGTCTTCCCAGCGGCGGGGTCGCCCCGCGCACTCCGCTCACGACCGACCCTCCTCCCGCGGCGTGCAGCTCGCCGAGGACATCCGGACGTCGATGGAGGAGACGCAGACCAGGTGGGAGAAGGCAGACGACAGCGTGGAGGAGCGGTGCAGGAAGGAGAAGGACATGGCGAGCGCCATGCACAGCCTCTACATCTCGCTGCAGACCCTTAACAACAGACTGGATCGGTAAACCGTGGCCTTCAGATGACGATTCTGACAAAACAAACATCGACAATTGTACTTAGTTAATAATAATAATACAATTTATACCACACCATGCAAATTCCACGACCGGCCATGGACGAGACAGGGATACGAAGATGCGAGGAAACCGCATAGAGGTGGGGGGGAAGGCAGCCACGCAGCCAGCTGGTGCCAACATTTACCAGACATTGCATCATATATATTATGATGTCAGCCAATTCATTAGTGAGTGTATATTTCCATAGTATAGAGTTTTGTTTTTTTCTATAGAGTGTATTTTCTTTCCGTAGAGTATATTTTTGTTGTGGGAGGAAACCGGAGAACCCAGAGGAAACCCACGCAGAACAGGTGGAGAACACACAACCGCCACACAAAAAGACGCCTGAGGCGGGAGTCGAATTGCCTCGAGCAGGACCACCTTTCTGTGAGGCGCAGATGTTCCCACTGCGCCACCCTGCCCAGAGCACTCGTTCTAATAACAACAACTGTCGTTTGCCACTACGTGGCGGTGACTTCACCAGGGCGCCTGTGCCAAGCCAGGTGCACCTTGAGGCCACGCAGAGTGTCGAAGGCTCGCTGACACGAGGTCATGCGACACACCCAGGTGCCATTGGCTGCCTGACTGAGATGACTGGCTAGAGGGCGGTTTTTGTCGTTGTGTTCCAGATCGCTGAAGGATCAGCCGCTGCCTCTCGCCACCTTCCACGACTGGTTCCTTGGAGGCATCAACTCGTGGGCCAAAACAGTTCAATGGAAAACTGAGAGCATTATTAAAAATGCGTTGCGAAAGGAGACTGTAAGTTCTTGACACATGGGTCACAGTTAATAATCCATCCATTTTCAGAAACCGCTTAATCCTATACAGGGTCGTGGTGAGCGAGAGCCTATCCCGGCAGACACAGGGCGCAAGGCAGGGGAACCACCAAGGATGAGACGCCAGTCCATCGCAACAGTTAATAATAATAATAATTTAAAATGTATAACGCGTGGCACATATTCATTCAATGTTGAAGGTATTCATTCGAAAATAAAATGACTCAGAGGCGTAGCGAGGAAAACACAGAGAGACAGAGGCAGCCAGGCGGTTTCCCGGCGCCAACATAGTTCCACACACGGATTCCTATATATTATGATGTTATTGGCCAACTAATTAATGAGTGCATTTTTTTAAGTTGTGGGAGGAAACAGGATAACCTGGAGGAAACCCACTCAGAACAAGGGGAGAACACACAAACTCCACACAGAAAGGCGCTCAAGGCGGGAATCGAACCGCCTCAGGAAAGACCATTCTTTCCTTGAGGCGCAGATGTCACCACTGTGCCATCCTTGGTACATGGCACCGTGTGTTAGTTTACAGTGATAGCTAGGTTAGCTTGGAGTGCTAGGTTACTGCGTGCAATGTGGCATTCCAGGAAACACATGTAAACAATGAAGACTAAATTCTCACTAAATGCCATCATAAACCCTCTTAAGCATTCTTCGCCCCTTCTCACATGCTTGGAACAAGGTCACCCGTAGGGCGTGTACTTTGCTAGTAATGATAAGAATTAGTATACTGGATATTCGTGAAATTCGTCTATGACCAGGGTGTTGCGAAGGCGCGATGTTTCACGGACGGTTATGGTCTGCGATCGTGCTGCCGCTATCTGGCGTAATGAACGAATCGGGCTGTAAATCGCGAGTGTGTCCTGTGTATTTTGTATTATACTTCCGCATTACACTTCTGCAGCTCTGAAGAGCTTCATTCCTTCACCAGTTCACTGTACCCCCAGCCTTCTGGCTGTTTGCCGTGAGCATAGGATACTTTGACGCCCTCGTTACATCCACCGAGGTGCTGGAAAAAAAAGGGCCACTGACCTGCCTACAGTTGATTTCCCTACCGCCATCCCCGTCTTAAGCCCTATTTATTGGCTACAGAGGGAACAACAAGATAGATCGGTTGCAGCTCGACGTTGCTTGATTAAAATCCGCTGGTTAGTGTTCCTCTCCCAGAACAAACATTGCCTGCAACCGAAACCCACTTTGCTCTGCTTAATGTGCGCTCTCTGATCACAGAAAAAGCCCCACTCATTGCCGAGCTGATCTCAGACAACAGTCTGGACCTACTTTGCCTCACATAAACCTGGCATCATCAAGACGATTTTCTCACATTGAATCAGGCTTTACCGCGAGATTTTACATTCCATCAGAAGGCTCGTTTAAATGGCCATGGTGGCGGCCTTGCAGTTCTCCACCATGCTTCTGGCGATATCCGACTGATTCCGTCGCCGACCTTCAATTAATTTGAGGATATGTCTCTGGATTGGAGGTCGGCTCAACCTGTGAAGTTGGTGCTGCTCTACCGCCCACCTGGAGCCTCCACTTATTTTGTCAATGAATTGTCTGAGCTGCTTTCTGAGATGTGCTCCTGTTCTGAAAGGATCCTGATTCTTGGCGATTTCAACATCCACGTTGACTCTTTAAAGAGCCCTCTTGCAAGGGATCTCATGGCCACTCTGACCTCACTGGGCTTCACTCAACACGTGACATCTCCCACTTACAGATGCGGCCATACTCTTGACTTGGTTTGCTCCCGGGGCATTTCGGTAACCAACATCTCCGTCACTGATCCGGGTTTGACTGCTCATTCTGCTGTGTGCGTTGATCTCCAAATGCTGCCTCCCATTTCCATCACCAAGCGCCATATCCAATTTCAAAACCTTAGCGCCCTCACTCCAGACATATTTGCCGGTGCAATCAATAGTACTTCACTATCTGCCTCGGCTCACTCTGCCCCTGATGCGACAGTAGAATCTTACAACAATGTGCTATTCTTCTTTGCGATTCTTCGAAGCGCGATGGTTAAAATGTCCAGACCCCTTCAAGATCCTCATTGCAACAGATGTGGCTTCAAGGGGTCTGGACATCCCAACGGTGTAAGCGGTGCTGAACCATAACACACCAGCACTGCCCAAGACCTACATCGACCGCGTGGGGCGCACAGCGCAGTGGCCATCACCATCGTCACCCAGTACGACATGCACCTGGTTCAGGCAATCGAGGAATCAATCAATACGAAGCTGAAGGAGTTTGTAACGGAAGAGAAGGAAGTGCTTAAGATTTTGACGCAGGTCAACGTCAAGCGGCGCGAGTGCGAGATCAAATTGGAGGAG
>JAZEWU010000036.1:6855253-6874631 GCA_036362915.1 Geotria australis | reverse complement strand
CTTTGTGACCCTCGGGTGAAAGGCGCTATATAAATGCTATTATTATTAAGTTCCGGCAAGCCCCCCACCCGTCTTCCCCCGCAGCCCCGCCCCTACATATAAACCCCGCCCCTTACCCGCGCCGCCCCCCGTCGACCCCGGGATTCTCTTCCGGAGCGTCTGCGCGGGTGTCATGGCCTCCGTGTACGAGGCGGTGTCTACCCTGCAGGCCCGTCTCCAGGGGGAGACGCGCGGCGACAAGGTGAGCGTGCCGCCGGCACGGGGGACGGTGCCGCAACTCTATGGTGAGGTTAAGGGCTGAGGCGAAGGGGAGGCAGGCTTATGAGGTGAAGGGGTGAGCGGGTGGTCAGATAAAATGGTCAGGGTGCCTGAGGGTGGAAGAGCCGGGATGGTGGAGTTGACGTTGGTCAGCTGAGAACTCGGTAAAGCAGGATAGTACGATTTACAGTAGTGACTCGAGGCAGTCATCCGCCAGAAGGGGCGATAGTTGCTGGTAGATATTTTTTCAGTGGAGTAGTCTGCAGGTACGTTTTTAAACTTGGACACAAGTCGCCGGTACGCCATGGCCTACTCTTGAGAACGATGTCCGGGGATGTTTGAAGCGCGCTGAAGCACATAGTACGTACTCCTACAAGTATTACAGCCCCAGTAATAATCAGGGCGGACTCTGGAATCAAACCGTGAACCTCAACGATAAGCGGCGAACATAACAGCGCTGAGCCATATCACCGCTCAGTGTGGTAAGGTGATGGGTTAGGCTGGTGGGATGAAGAGGGGAGGTGAAGTGGATGGGGGTGGATGGTGAGAGGACTATGGTATGAGGGTGGTGAAGGGGTGATGTCCCTGTGGTATGTCGCCCGTTGACTTCCTTCATCACCCCTCTTCACATTTCTCTTCACTACTCACATCGCGGCGGCACGGTGGCGCGGCGAGTAGCGCTGCCGCCTGTGTGGAGTTTGCATATTCTCTTCCCGTATCCGCGTGGGTTTTCGCCGGGCACTCCCGTTTCCTCCCACAGTCCAAAGACATGCTGTTGCATATGTTAATTGGCCTGCGGACTAAATTGCCCCCAGTGCCCTGTGATGGACTGCGTCCCACCCTGGGTATAGCCCTGCCTTGTGCCCTGTGTCTGCCGGAATAGGCTCCGGCTCACCGCAACTCTGTACAGGATTAGGCTGTTTCTAACGATGGACGATGGTTGGATACTCACATCTCCGATGCCCTCACCGCGCCTTCCGTAGCTCCCAGCGAGTGTTGTGTGAGACTGCGTGGCACCCCATGTGCTCACACCGTGCCGTAACCCGCAGCCACTGCTACTGCTGCATTCCAGGTTTTAAAGATTTTGAAGAAACTGCACTCTTTGCCAGTCACCGTTGAGATTCTGGCGGTAAGATTCTCGTCTTTTCGTCCACTCTAAAAGCACTTTTTTTATTGTCTTCCCATTTTCTTGTGATAATTAGGACACTGAATTATGTAGACAAAATGTGGGCCATTGCGATAATGGCAAATTGCTATTCTCATATTTACAGAAATATTTTTTTAATTTGTAGCATTTTACTCAGTCACTGTTATCATTTGCATGTTTTTTATGCATTCACTTCAAGTTGTGTTTTTGTTGTGGGTGGCTGCGTTTTTTCTTTGCTGTTGCGTGTGTCCATGTGTGTGTTCTTGTGTCAAAGTTGATTGTTTAATTTGGATTGGCGTTGTTTCCCCTCGTGTCTGTCTCTCTGTCTTCCTGTCTCTGTGTCCCTATGTCTCCCCCTCCCTCCCTGTCTCACTCCGTGTTTGTCTTTAAGGAAGTGACGGCCATCTTAGGGGACGCTGGCAGATTTTTGCCGCTCTTAAGATTGCCAGTTTCACGACCTTTCAGTATATTCGAAGCAGCCTTAACTTTTATTTTTTGTTGCTTTGGTTTTTATTGGTTGTTTTTTTCGTTGTTGACATGCCGTCCTCTTTGCGGCCCTTGTGCAGCGCTTTGTGACCCTCGGGTGAAAGGCGCTATATATATTGATATTATATTATTATTATTTTAAATACATTTTTGTACAAAATATAATAGACAGCGGCAGGGTGACGCAATTATAATATCTGCAGCCTCGATGAAAGTCCTGCCCGAGGCGGTTTGATTCCTGCCTTGGGTGCCTTTTTGTGTGGAGTTTGTGTTTTCTCCCCCAGATCTGCGTGGGATTCCTCTGGGTTCTCCGGTTTCCTCCTAAAACAAAAAAACAATCATTAATTCATCCGCCGATAACATAACATTAAGAACACAGTTTCTGGCAAATGTTAGCAGCAGCTAATTGCGTGCCTGCCTTCCTCCCTCCCCACCCCGCTGCGGTTTCCTTGCGCCTCTGAGTCATTCTTTCTTCGAATTAATACCTTTGAAATGGAATGAATATATGCGTCTTATAAATTTGTCAGCAAGCATTACAATAGTACATTATTTAATTTGCACAGGAAACGGGCGTTGGCAAATCGGTGAACTCTCTACGTAAGGATCCACGCGTGGGTGACGTGGCACGAGCGCTGGTGCTGGAGTGGAAGAAGCTGGTGCCGCAGGAGGAATGTGCGCCCCGTCCCGTCTCCCACCGGTGGGTACCGCCCCTCAAAGGCAATGTGAGCGCTGGAGAACCAGGCGAGCGCTTGTGCGCACCGGTTCACGGGACACCGCTGTCACTTCACCGTTAGGTTTTGAACCCGGAGACGCCGTCACTAACGCCGTGCGCAAGCGAGCACAATTGCGATCGCACGAAACGTTCCTCGTGTTGTTTTCTCAAACAGGAGCACGGAGCACGGCAGGCGAGACCGGCGGTCTCCCGACTGCGCCGCGGAGCACGAGGCGAGCGGCGCGTGCTCTGCGGAGGGCGACTCGGAAACAGAGGACGAGGCTCTGCCCCGAAGCTTCGCTCGTCGGGAGCACCCGACGCGCAACAACCACGTCCGCGAGCGGCACGCGAGCGAGGGCGGCCCATGCGACGCGAGGACCGCACGGACGGTGTCCGGAGAGGGACTCCACGCTTCGTCAAAATCAAACAGCTCGCGGGACACGACGGAAAAATCCCACCTTCCCACGTCGTCTCTGGGCAAGAGTACGCAGAAGCAGAAACACGCGTCTGGGGACGGGAGAACAAAACACAAGGCAAGCAGCAGGACTGAGCAGCAGACAGACATTCCCAGCAGCAAAGCTGCGCTTAGCAGCAAAGATTCTCGCAAGGAAAGTAAGATGAAGCCCGAGAGGGACGTGGCTCAGAGACGCGCCAAGGGCAGTCTGCTGAGCGACGATGACTTTGACAGCCCCACGATGCCCTTTGAGTCCTACCTCAGCTACGACCAGCCGCAGAAGAAAAAGAAAAAAAGATGTAACGAGGAGCCGGTTGGTGAGAAACCGTGGCGCGCCACAGTGCCGCCGGCAGCAGAGGCGGCCGACCGAGCGAAGAGGGACGGCAGTGCGGGGTGTGTGGAGCCAGCCGCTGAAAGGGCATCGAGAAAACAGCCGGCAAACTCCGATGGAGGCCAGCGGCGACCAGAGAACCCGTCCTGTGCCTCCAAGTCCAAAAAGGCAAGTGTTCCCGTGCACACGGCCGTGCTGCGTGTACGAGCGCATTTACCGAGCACAGAATGGTCAGGCGGTCAAGGCACCGGATTCAGAGTGGCAGGACGAGGTTGTCCCTGGAGCCTGTTAGAGTCTGGCGTGAAGCCACGGTATCTGCGATGGTCCGAGAGGTTTCTCCGCCCGGCCCATCTGTGCGATGGTGCGATGGTGAGGTGGCTGCCGGGTGTCTGCGACATATATTCAACACTGCAACGCAGACGATAGAGACGGCAGATGTCTGATATTCTGTTACCTGTTCTTTATTCCGGCCCAGCAATAGCACATGCGCCACTTGTTTAAGAAGTTCGCGTTTCAAATCGGGCAGGCCACCCTGCTTCATACTGATGGTGTAAACACGCCTCGTCTGTTTGACAGTGGACTTTACAGATCCCGCGACATCATTCGGTGAACGGTCGGCCATTGCTTTACAGAGTCTCGGTCCAAATTTGCCACAAAGAAAATACAGTCATACCCCGCCCTACGTCATTAATTGGTTCCAAAAGCCGTGACATAACCCGGTTTTTGACGTAAACCCGACATAATGCCTTAAAAATGCCTTCAAATGAGGACAAACACCGTAAAACTAGCGTAAATAACTCACGAAAGAATATAACTATCGCTAAACCTTAAAGAACACTAAAAACACATTTTAGTCCCTATGTCTCCCCCTGTCACTCACCCTCCTCCCTGTCTCCCTCCGTGTTTGTCTTTAAGGAAGTGACGGCTATCTTAGGGGACCTGGCAGATTTTTGCCGCTCTTAAGATTGCCAGTTTCACGACCTTCCAGTATATTCGAAGCAGCCTTATACGTAAATGTGTTGTTCCTTTGGTTTTATATTGGTTGTTTTTTCTTTCATTGTTGACATGCCGTTCTCTTAGCGGCCCTTGTGCAGCGCTTTGTGACCCTCGGGTGAAAGGCGCTATATAAAACGCTATTTTTATTTTTTTAGAATAATGAACACTATTATAATGAACACAATTACGACGTAGGTGACGTTGCTGAGTGACGTAACGTCCGACGTAATTACGTTTGCTGAACTGAAATTTACTCTAGAAAAGTGGCGTAAATGTGAATTTGACGTAGGCCGTAAAGCGGGGTATTACTGTACTCGCAAATGACTTAAATGGGAAATACATAGCGCGGCACGGTGGTGCAGTATGGTGGCGCAGTGAGTAGCGCTGCCGCCTCACAGCAAGAAGGACCCGGGTTCAAATTCCCGGCTCAGGGGCCTTTCTGTGTGACGTTTGCATGTTCTCCCCGTGTCCGCGTGGGTTTTTCGCCGGGCACTCCGGTTTCCTCCCACCGTCCAAAGACGTGCTGCCAGGTTAATTGGCGTACTGACTAAATTTCCCCAGGTGCCTTGCTATGGATTGGCGTCCTATCCTCGGTGTGCCCCTGCCTTGTGCCCTGTGTCTGCCGGGAGAGGCTCCGGCTCACCGCGACCCTGTACAGGATTAAGCGGTTTCTGAAAATGGATGGATGGATGGATGGGAAATACATAGCAGTCGTGATGACCTCCTGCTGCAAAGGCGTGACAGCACCCTCCTGGAAAAAACTCTTGAGACTCCACAATGCTGTCCTGTGTAAACAAGTGTAATAATTCTGTACATGTGTCTCGACGTTACCTACGGTGTTTGCATGTAGATAGCACCTTAGGTAACCGCAGGTGTTCTGGTAAAGCTGTGACGAGGAACCATTCAAACATTTGTGAAATGCACTGAAACCTATGCCTACCTTGCCAGGAAAACCTAATTTCCTGATTGAAAAATCAGCATTTCGTGCTGACAGTTACCCCGTCCGTGACTAAATATCTCGACTCTTGGAAGATACCCAGGGATGATACCCAGGGATGAGCCTGGAGTATCCTTGGATGGGTAGCCACCTAGCATAACAGGTGTTATGTGTTGTGGGGCTATGTGGTAGGCAGCAAGGGCAGTGCAGCCAATTCTGTTGCTGCAGAGATGTTATATGTGCATACACGCGAGCAAATGTTACCGGGAACGTGGGAAAAGTTAATATTTAGAAAAAATGTTCTGAGACATAGGGCGGCACGGTGGCACGGTGAGTAGCGCTGCCGCCTCACAGCAAGAAAGGCCCGGGTTCGTATCCCGGTTCGAGTGCCTTTCTGCGTGGAGTTTGCATGTTCTCCCCGTGTCCGCGTGGGTTTTCGCCAGGCACTCCGGTTTCCTCCCACAGTCCAAAGACATGCTGCTGCATAGGTAAATTGGCCTGCGGACTAAATTGCCCCCGGTGCCCTGTGATGGACTGGCGTCCCATCCTGGGCATACCCTTGCCTTGCACCCTGTATCTGCCGGGATAGGCTCCAGCTCACCGCGACCCTGTCCAGGATTAAGCAGTTTCTGACAATGCATGGATGTTCTGAGACATAGAAAATAAGACGAGATGCAGGAAAACGCATGCAATGGCAACGTAACGGGTCTCCCTTCAGCCGCTTTCGTGCCGAACTGTAAGAGGCAGTGTTCTCTTCCTCCAGCACAAGTACGAGGTGGTGCCCTCGCTCCCTGACATCACGCTGCCCCTCATTCAGCCAAACTACCGGCCCCTGCCCTCCGCAGAGCTCCTCGAGCTCTCGCCACAGAAGAAGAAAGGTATCGTTGTGTCTCCCTCATTGAATCGCTGTCATCCTGGCCACCATCGTTGTGTCTCCCTCATCGCGTCGCCGTCTTGTCCTCCTCGTCGTGTCATCGCGGCGTCTCTCGCATTGCGTCGTGTAACCGGAAAGGGCCGCACCTTCACCGTTTTACCGTAACGCTCCGAAGGTTTTATTTTTCTGCTGTAATAGTAAACATCTATCTATCTCTCTGTCAGGGGGGACGTTACACATACTGTGACTATTCGAAACTGAATGGACCAGAGGTGCTGGCGTTATTGGGCAATTTTAAAGTATTACTCGAAAATTATTTGGCGAGGCAAATGGCAATATCACCCCTTCCTGGCAGGAACATTAATATCCACTTGCATACAGTGCGGGGTTGATCTTGTGACACACAGGGACGCTTGCCGTGGGGGAGTCGTCTAGGCTATATATAAAAAAACACGTTTTACAGCTGAGCAGTCATTGGAGCGATTAAGAGTTTGAGGCATTTAAGCACTATGTAGATGCCAATCCTTGTCATTATGTTGCAAACCATGTCGTGTTCTCGGCCTCGTCGTGTTGTCGTAATGTTCTCGCGCCGCTCGTCTCGTGCAGCGCTGCCGAGCTCCGCGGCTCCGCTGGAGGACGGCTTCACTGGGAAACGCCTCAACAGCAAGATGGCCGTGTACTCGGGCACCAAGACGCCCTTCTTGCCCAAGATGATGTCGCTGTACGAGCAGTGCCTGCGCGTGCTGCAGAACAACATCGACTGTGAGTGCGCGCGGGCGTCCTCGTCCGTCCACAGTCACGTAAAAACGCCGCCACAGGCATCGTTAGTGCCGCGGGCATCGTTAGTGCGCCGTGCGGCGTCGCCGGCCGTGCGAACGATATCTCAGGGCGCCTCGCCGGTCGTTTCGCTTCAGTTTCGCTTGAGGTTTGATCGTACGTCAACTTGCCTTGGTGCGACCGTTAACGTCGCTGCGTCCGCTTCCTCCGACCGCAGCCATTCACGAGGTTGGCGGGGTGCCATACGACATCCTGGAGCCGGTGCTGCTGCGGTGCACGCCGGAACAGCTGTACCGCATCGAAGACTGCAACCCGGTACCCGGCACACGTCCGCGCCTGCGCGGATGTCGCGATGTATCACTTTAAACCGAATCTCGGACTCGTGAAGGTAATGCCGAATCGAACGGCATTGAGTTTTACACTCGTGTTACATGATTTAAATAATTTGTGTAACGATTCGTAAGATTCCTCATTTGTATTATAAATCCGACGGTCGGAGACCTTTAGAGTAGAAATTGTAGGCCATTGCACGTCGCCTCTACAGCATCCGTGGAATCTGGCGGAGACTTGAACGCGGTGACATCGGTAGCTTTGGCCGTATGACAACCTGATCTTGATAAGTCTAACAGACTAATGAAGGGCTGTCGTTGACGTCGTGTACAACCGTTACCCTCGTCTAGCAAGAGGTTGTGCGAGCCACTTCCGGTATCGCGTGGAATTGGCCGGTGATGTGGATGCGCGTCTGATTGAGTAGCAGCAGGTGGTCATTTGTGCTAAACACTTTCTTGACACCAGAGCTTTGTGGAGGAGACGGATGAACTGTGGGCGGGACACTGCTCGCGAGATTTCCGCAACGAGTCGAGGCAGGAGTTTGAGTCGTGGCGAGAGCTGTACCTGCGCAAGTATGACGAGCGGGAAGCACGGCTCAAGCGCCTCACCCAATCCATCAGCAGCACCCACTCCAGCAAGCCTAAAGGTGCAATTAAAGTGCATTTTATTTAACCAGGTGAGAGAACGCAAGAAACGAAGATGGTATCGTTTTGTAACAGTGACCTCAGGCACCAACATGACAAAAGCAGTAATGTAAAATAAACTACAACCATAAAGCAAGAAGCAATTATGGGAAGAAAAAACTATAAAAAAAAATTGTGAGAAAACAACTGCAGTACAGAAGACAGTAACTGAGGACATTTTTTAAGTAGTGGAATTACATGTGTTTGGGCCTTAAAATGGCCCAGCAGGACGCGGGGAGTGATGGTGCTAGATGCTCCACACGTCTGTGTTGGTGTCACCAGGTGTTGTGGGTGCGGTAGCCCAGTGGTTAGCACTATGCTGGGCGACAAACCTGGCGCTCCAAGTTCGAATCCCGCTCACAGCCAACACCATTAACGATTTTCTAAACTGGTCCTGGGCCTCCCTTAAGTAGACTCAGCCTCAAATGAGTAGCTAGTGCGGGGTATAAACATTGTCACTAGGAAGACAAAGGCGGCCGGGTGTGGTGCTAGCCACCCACCCCCTCGTGTGCCGTGTCAGCCTTCATAGGTGCTACTCGCTAACGGCGCTTGCCCCTACAGTCTGTTAAGGCTACACGGGGGATCTTTGTGTGTGTTTGGTTTCTGCAGGGCGCCAGGTCAAGCTAGCGTTTGTGAACACGACGGTGAAGCCGCCGCGTGACGTGCGGCGTAAACAGGAGCGTCACGGCACAGGCCGTCCCACGCCGGCCGGTGCCGCCGAGCGCCTACGGTACTCCTCAGCGGCAACACATTACGTCCGTACATTGTGGAAACATCGCGGGCGTGGGTACGCGTACGTCATCTCAGTAAGTTAACTCGGATGCCTTAGATCTGTCCGTGACCTGCCGAACGGGTCTTCAACACTTCACGTGGCCTCAAACGTGCATCTCACCTGGCACGAGTGCCGTGGTGACGTCACCGCTGACTTAGTGACGAATGGCAACTGTTCGGGCGGTGGGAAGAATGTCCCGTCCATTGTGAATGCGCAGGGTAGTGCGCACGCGCATATAGTCTGTACTGATATTGTGCGTGTGATGTATGCCACGTGTTTTCATCCTCCGCGTGTGCGTGCTGATATCGTAGGCGCTGTGTCGAGCTCCGTGTGTGCCGATTGTATTTTGTGTGTTTTATAATGCCTGTTGTCCACTGGCAGTGGTTAGCGCTACGCTGGGCTACAAATCTGGCGACCCGAGTTCGAATCCCGCTCACGGCCAACACCAGTGACGATTTTCTGAACTGGTCCTGGGCCTCCCCTAGGTCGACTCAGCCTCAAATGAGTACCTGGTGCAGTGTGTAAACATTGCCACTGGGGAGACAAAGGCGGCCGGGCGTGGTGCTGGTCACCCACCCCCTCGTGTGCCGTGTCGACCTTCATAGGTGTTCGCTAACGGCACTTGCCCCCTACAGCCTGTTAAGGCTATACGGGGATCTTTGTCTTTATCTTGTTGTCCACTGCAGGGACAGGAATCCTGCTGCGTTGATTCCGTTGGGCGGGGAAGGCCACGCGGTGGCAGGTGCAGTCGGGAACTTGGAATGGACGTCTGTGCGACCGCCGCGCTCACTCAGCCCAGTCCCAGGACCCTCCTCGTCTGCGTCATCAGCGGGCAGCGACAGGAGACAAGTCAAAAGTATGGCACCTGGCGCGTTCCCAACCAGCCACCGAGCACGCAGCAGTCATGTGAGCCCTTTGGCAGTAATGCGGAGTACCTTAGTAATCCGGTTGTCGCAAAATCGCCATAGCTCACTCATTATTGGTTCGTTGAAGGGACTGAAGGGCGCAAATGAGTCCCCGTTATGTGTATCTGTTGTCTAGCAACTTTTTTCAAAAAGGATAAGATCGATTTCTGGCCTTGATGCAGGGCAGGCGCCTTGCGGTTTGGTGGCAGCACTCCAGCCACCTGAACAACCGAATGGCATGCATTCGGTTGTTCAGCTCCTCAGTTACTGTATCTACGCATCGCTTGCTGCTCGTGGCTCTTGCAGAGTAACAGAGTACCTCGTTATTTGTCCACAGGGGACTGGCAGCAGTGGGTGTCCGGTGCCCTCCACCCAAAATATTTTAATAACCCCATTTTGACCCAGCAGATTTGGCGTACCCGGGATCACCACCAAAGGGTTCCTGTACCCTCCGTGAGTTAACAAAACCCACGTGTTTTAACAAAACCCACGTGTTACATATGTTCCGTACAGAGAATGTCGCTTTGTATCTGACAGAAGTCGCACCGATGATGGCAAAGACCCTGAAAGCTTTCAAGAACCGTTTTGGCAGGAGGTAGACATTCGGCGTGGACGGAAGAGTGACAAGGACGGCGTCTCCACCCGGCAAGGCAGCCATGCTGCTTGAGCCCCGGGCCCCCCCGGGCCCCCCAGGCCCCCCGGCCTGCTTCTTCAACTATCCCACCACCGCACACATTGCCACTTGCGCTTGATTTTTTTGTTTTTTAAAGTTTTTAATGAAAAACAATCTTAATTTCTACAAAGGCTACGAATACAAATCTGTAACGTGAATACCTTCCGACAGTTTTAATTGTGAAGGAATAATTCGTTCGTAGTTTTTTTTCTCCAAAAAATTGTCATGTGTGAACGGAGGAGGCAGGTCCATTGCCCCTTGCGCCAAACTGCATAGGAATGACACAGAAACCACCTGCCTGCATATCTTCATTACACTGGACCTTTGCTGGTCAATCATGATGCAGGTTTACACTAAAGGAATGCAAGCGACCCACCACATTGAGTCATCTTGGAGATTGTTATAACGAACCAAGTGCCACGTGAAAACATTACAAGAGGCAAAAAGTCAGGAAGATTAAAAATTACATTGAAACTACACCGAGACTGCTACAGCATCGCCAGGTTTCCTTTTTACTTCTTTAGCTGTGGTGCGTGGTACGAGGCGTGCCCGCTGTGAAGGCTCAACGTCCATGGGGCCTTATGGGCTCAAGACGGCGCTGCATTGATACGTCCAATGTCATTCTCACAATGGACCACAACTGAGAGCTCACACACACACACAAGTGTGACATGTTACACCGTGGTATAAAGTTGTGTAACTTAGATGTAAAATAAAAACATGAATCATGGCTCACGGAGTTTCCAGCACGTGTGCCTACTCAGTGTGGTGAGGCTCGGGATGGACAGCGCTTCACATTGCTGCTTACGCGTTCAATGTTAACCGCGCCAATGGCTGCTGGCTCAAACATGGGGTTGTGCTCTGAATGTTGATTTACACTGTTACCTATTAATTGTGCTGCTACAACAAAGTTCGGCTCACCGCAAGATACACAAGTCATGGGCAATTCCGTTGTGTGGCACCAGCCGTGACAGACCCGTGCCGCTGCAGCTGCCCGGCTGTGACGGAGCGAGCTGAATGATAATGTCGAGGTCTGCTGGCCACGAGGTGGCTTTAGCATTCGTTCGCTATGCCTCCATTGAAGGGGCGCAGACTGCAGTGATAGATATTTATTATTACAGCAGAAAAATACCCAATGAGCTTGCAAGCTCTTTACGGGACTCCTGCGACAACATGCGAATTGTTAACAATAATTAAGTTGCAGTGGTTTACTATATGGCCCACGGCTGGGTTGAATGGGCCCAGTCATTCGTTCGATGTCAGCAACTGCTTAATCCTGTACAGGGGTGCGGTGAGCCGTAGGCTATCCCGGCAGACAGGGCAAGATAGGGCTATACCCATTATGGGACGCCAGTCCAATAAAGGGCACTGGGGGACAATATTGTCAGCTGGCCAATTAACCTGTGGGAGAAAACAGGAGTGCCTGGCGAAAAACCCACGCGAACACGGGGGAAACGTGCAAACGCCACACAGAAAGGCCCCCAAGCCTGGATTCGAACCGGGGTCCTTGCTGTGAGGCGGCAGCGCTACTCACCGCGCCACCGTGCTAATTACAGTCACTCCGTGTAATTAGTGTGCAGCACCGCTTGACTACAGTGTAAATACGGATGCCACGTGCAGGCATCTGACCGTGTGGTGACCCCAGGACCACGGCGCCTGTACTGGGACCGTGACTGACGGTCTTAACAGACTGTAGGGTCAAGTTCCGTTTGCGAGTAGCACCTGAGTTTGCATGTTCTCCCCGTGTCCGCGTGGGTTTTTGCCGGGCATTTTTTTTCTTTGCAGTTGCGTGTGTCCTTGTCTTTGTTCTTGTTCATCAATGTGGATTGTTTAATTTGGATTGCCGTTGTTTCCCCCTCGTGTCTGTCTCTGTCTTTCTGTGTCCCTGTGTCTGTCCCTGTCGCTCACCCTCCTTCCCTGTCTCCCTCCGTGTTTGTCTTTAAGGTAGTGACGACCATCTTAGGGGACGCTGGCAGATTTTTGCCGCTCTTAAGATTACCAGTTTCACGACCTTTCAGGTATATTCGTGTGAAGAACCCTTTCAGGTCCCTCTCCCACGACCACGTGGGTTGTCCGCGTTGCCCCATCATCCTGGGGGACGTCGTTGTTTCCCTCTTCCCGTGTGGTGCTCCGCGTCAGAGGCATCCTTACAGACGAAGTCCGGAGCGTGCAGTCTTCCCAAGCAACTTGAAGTTTAATAGAATCTTTCACAGGGCAGCGTTTCGTACAGGCAGTTGTTCTGCGATCCCCGCAGCTCGGATTCCCGTTGTCCCAGCGCACGCCCGTTTCCGTACAGACCAGCAGTAGATCAGCACTCCCAAAGCGACTCGCCCCGTCTCTCTCCTCCCTTCGCCTTTTATCCTCTCCAGCTCTCGCCCAAGCTGTGACGTAAACTCTAACCTAACCCCTCGCCTGCTTGTGAGTCACTCACGTCTTCAATCCACATTTTGCCTCAACTAATCTCTACACAGGGCGGCACGGTGGCGTAGTGGGTAGCGCTTCCGCCTCACAGCAAGAAGGTCCCAGGTTCGAATCTCGGCTCGGGGTGCCTTTCTGTGTGGAGTTTGCATGTTCTCCCCGTGTCCGCGTGGGTTTTCGCCGGGCACTCCGGTTTCCTCCCACCGTCCAAAGACATGCTGCCAGGTTAATTGGCGTACTGACTACATTTCCCCAGGCGCCTTGCGATGGACTGCCGTCCCATCCTTGGTGTTCCCCTGCCTTGCGCCCTGTGTCTGCCGGGATAGGCTCCGGCTCACCGCGACCCTGTATTGGATTAAGCGGTTTCTGAAAATGAATGAATGAATACGTAGGAATCAAGTGCTTGCGCTAACTTCCTGAGTGCATGAATAATGAGTGAGCGGTAGAAGAGTGTTAAGGAGGCGACTAGCCGTTGATGAGCGAGTTGGCACAGCGGGGAGCGTCGGTGGTGCGTGTGACAGGGAGGCGAGTGTGACGCAGGGAGGTGTTTTTGTGTTTCGCAGCTGAGCGTGTACACTGCCCTGGAGCGGAACGTGAGGCTGGTGAGCAGCCTCCGCTTTTCCCTGACCGTCGACCCCTTGGACGTGCAATCCTCATTCCACAGGTGCGGTCGCCCGGCATAAACTCGAGGCCCGTGCACGCGAGCCCACAAACTACCGCCCCATCACCAACCTTTCCACATTCTCCAAAATCATTGAGCGCCTCATCCTAAAGCGCATACAAAACCACATCACATCCTCGCCCAATTTCAACACATTTCAATCCGCATACCGCATACCGCATAGCACACTCAACCGAAACCACACTCATCAAAATACTAGACGACCGCCTTACCCTGAAGAAGGTCACGGATGTATGTCGGAGCTGCCTCAGTGAGAGCCTTGTAAGTGAGAAGGAGGATCTTGAATTCGATCCTGTATTTAACAGGTAACCAGTGGAGAGACATCAGTACTGGGGATATGTGATCATGGATGGGTGTGCCAGTGATGACTCTAGCAGCGGCATTCTGCACACGTTGGAGACGATTGATCAGGTAGGCAGGGGTGCCAGGAAGCAGTGCATTGCAGTAATGGATTCGTGAGGAGATGAAGATGTGTATTAGCTTCTCAGCGTCAACAGGTGACAGGATGTTGCACAGTCTGGCTATGTTTCTCAGATGAAAATATGCTACCTTCGTCACCTTGTTAATGTGTGTCTCGAAGGTGAGTGAGGAATCAAGAGTCACACCTAGACTCCGGACTGCCTTAGCAACTTCAGTTGTCTGGTCGCCAAGCATCAATTGGATAGGTTCAGCCTTGGACAATAGCTGCGGGGTTCCGACAAGCAAGACCTCTGTTTTTTTCGCAAGTTAGATTTAGAAAATTTGAATAGAATATGCCAAAGAGGTTGTAGGTAGATGCTAAAGAGGAGTGGGCCGAGAACTGAACCCTGAGGAACTCCAGACAAAACAGGATAAGTCTCCGGGTTTTCTCCTCCAATGCTGACAAACTGCTTCCGGTCGGACAGGTAGGATCTCAGCCAATGCAAGGCAGATCCAGAGATCCCCATACTCTCAAGTCGCTCAAGTAGGATTCGATGATCAACGGTATCAAAGGCAGCGCTCAGGTCCAGGAGGACAAGAATACTTGGCAAGCCTTTATCATCAGCGACGAGTAGATCATCAACTACTTTTACCAAGGCTACATGGGGTGTCTTTGGTGCAGGGAGGTGAACGTGAGCGTGCCGGCGCGCACGCGCAACAACGGCAGCCTGTTTGCACACGTGTTTGTGCACCGCGCCGGGGAGCTGCCGTGGGGGGACGAGCGCGCGGTGCATGAGGTGGCGGCTCTCACCGCGCACGCGCTGCCCCGGCCCGACGAGGTCAACCTCGTGACCCGCGACGAGGTGGGTTGCCGCCGCCGTCAGCCGCTTCGCGCGCGAAAATCACCGCTTTGAGAACCTTTTTTTACCGGCGTACGGATAATGTAAAAAAAATATACGAAGCGGCACGGTGGCATAGCGGCGAGTAGCGCTGCCACCTCGCGGCAAGAAGGCCCTGGGTTCGAATCTCGGCTCGGGTGCCTTTCTGTGTGGATTTTCGCCGAGAACTTTGGTTTCCTCCCACGGTCTGAAGACATGCTGCTGCATAGGTTAATTAGCCTCCTGACTAAATTGCCCCCAAAGCCTGTTATGGACTGGCGTTTCATCCTGGGTATAGCCCTGCCTTGCGCCCTTTGTCTGCCGGGATCATCTCCGGCTCACCGCGACCCTGCACAAGATTAAGCAGTTTCTGATAACGGACGGATGAATGGTTAATAAACAACCGTCTGTGGCGGTTGTTGTTGTTGCTCTCTTGCGGCGTCTCCCCCAGTGGGCACGCGCCGCCCCCCGCAAGGAGCCGGTCACTCACTGGCGCGCGCAGCTCACGCTCGCCGTCATGGCCGACGCCGTGTCGCTGGACCCACGCGCCGTCCCCGCCGAGCTCATGCCCTACTTCACCACGTGAGGGAGCGCACCGCCGTGCGTGCGTGCGCGCGTCGCCGAGGAGCGACGCTCACAATGGCGAGCCGAGCGCCGGGCGGGTAAAACTCAGCAATCTGGCATGGTGGGGAGCACAGGTGGTGCCCCAGCCAGTCATCTCGGTCAGGCAGCGGATGGCACCTGGGTCTGTCCCGTGACATCCTGTCGGCGAGCCTTCGACACTCTGCGTCGCCTCAACGTGACGTCACCCTCAACTTAGTGGCGAACGGCGGTTGTTGTTTTTGTGTGCGTGCATTATGCTTGTTTGGACATGTACACTAGAGTATCTTCCATGCACACACTGCGTGGGTAACAGTGCAGGGATTTATTGATTAAACTAGAATCTTCAGAGCTGTTCTTTTGGGATTGCTGTGTCGAGCGCTCTCCCTCTCTCCCTCGCGACGTTTCATCTCCCACGTTGGAAGCATCATCAGGCGTTCTTCTAACACCGTGAAAACTTACGTCAGTTAACCTGAATCTCACGCTTGCAATTCGTGCTTTAAGGCTCGGGTGAGCAAAACAATTCCTCTGTTCAGTTCCCCAACACGAGCGCGTGTGCTGCGTCTGTGCTGTTCCGTCCAGGTCACCCGGAGACAAACGCCACTACCTGCCCATTCTCTATGTGGACGAGTTGAGCAACCGCATCAAGGATCTTGTCGTAAGGACACATTCTTTCTCAGCTGGGACAACCCTCCCAGCATCATTTATTATTTGGCCGACAACATCATAATACGTAGGACGCAGTGTGCGGCAATATGTCGGTGCCGGCAAACCGCCCGGCTGCCTCCTCTGCCTCTCTGCGGTTTTCTCACGCCTCTGAGTCGTTCTCTCTTCAAGTTAATACCTTCCAAATCGAATGAATATGCGCCACGCAGCGTTATAAATAACATTTAATTATTTATTATGGGACTCGAACGCCGAGCGGATCTCTAGACCATGGCCCGTTTGTTTCTGTCGCGGGGCGATTGGATTTGTTGTGTGGGAGCCTAAAAGCAACGGTGGGCGTCTCCGCAGGTGGTGCAGAGCAACGCGAGCACGCTGCCCCTGTCTCTGCACTTCAGCCCCATCTCCCTGAGCCGCCTGCGCCTGTGGCTGCACATGCAGCATGCCATCGAGTCCCTGCAGCAGCTGGGTCAGCGCCACGCACGCAATGTGCACACACACGCAATGCACACACAAAGGCTGAGTCGACCTACGGGAGGCCCAGGACTGGTTCAGAAAATCGTCACTAGTGCTGGCCGTGAGCGAGATTTGCACTCGGGTCAAAGCCAGGTTTGTAGCCCAGCGCGCTAACCGCTTAGCCACCGCTCCCCATACACACGTGTACACGTGTAAACACAAGTACACACATACGTGTACACGTGTACATGTACACACACGTGATGCAGTGCAAATGTGTGAGTCGCCACTCCTCGCAGTCTAAGCAGCTGCTGATGTTGCTCGCAGTTATGAGTGTCATAGATACCGCGGGTAAAGATCTATAGACTTGCTCGGGGTCCTAGAGAGACTCGTAACATTCCACTGTTAGATAGACGTTTATTAGTACAGCAGAAAATGCCCAGTTAGCTTGCAAGCTCTTAGCGGGATTCCTGCATTGACACAACAAACACGCGAATTGACAAAATAGACAATCTGAAGCCACGCTTTCCAGCGATGAGCCGAGAGGCACCGCATTGATGCTGTTGGAGGTGTCGCGCGACGCGAGCCGCGTACCGGCGGTGGCGGCGGGTGTGGCGTGACGCTGCAGAGGCCCTCCGCAGGCTTCACAGACAAGGATGTGGACGAGGTGAAGGGGATCTTCGCCGACACCAATCTCTACTTCCTCGGTCTCACTTTCCTGGTGGCCGCCTTCCACGTGAGTCCTCCGTTGCTGCCCCCTCCTCCTCGTGGCCAAGATGTGGAGGCCGCGTGCGCCCTCTGCTCCGTGCGATGTGTGCCGACTCTGTGCCGCGTATCTTGTGATGTCTGCAGCGTGAGCTGTGATGCATTGTGACGCGCGTGTTGTATACACAGTGTGTATCACACGGTGCGATATGTGCGTTACGCTGCGCCGCGCCAGGGGAGCTGAGTTACGCGTGTGTTATGATGACGTGTTGTGATGCTGTTTAATCTACGTGTTATCACCGTGTGTGTGATGCATTGTGGTGCGCCGTTATGATGCGTCCTGGCGTGTCTTGTATAATGTGACTTGCGTGTTATGACGTGATCCTCGTGTTATGACGCATTGTGACGCGGGTATTGTGGGATCCTGTGTAGCTGCTGTTTGACTTCCTGGCATTCAAAAACGACATCAGCTTCTGGCAGGGCAAGCGCGACATGGTGGGCATGTCAGCTCGCGTCGGTGAGTCCGTCTGCGGCCGCAGATTCCCACGTTGTGTGGCACGACTCGTCGCTTCCTCTCACCGTCACCATTTGGTACAGTGGCTATTCGGCACAACCGTGGACCCGATAGGCGTCTGAGGCGGTGGGGCGGCGCAGTGGTAACGTCCGCGCCTCACGGAAAGAACGGTATTGCCGGATGCGGTTTGATTCCTGCCTCCAGCTTCTGTTTGGCCTAATAAAGGGGGGTAAACAGATGTGGTACAGGCCGGAGAGGAGATGGATCGATGTGGAGGATGTGGAGCCGAATGCACTTGTAGATGACTGGTACCGGCGGTGTCAAGCTCAGCCTCTGTGGAGGAGGAGGCTCGAGGAGGATGCTACTGGGCAGTTGGAGGCAGTCGCCCTCCAGCAACAACGAGGGGCAGTGGAGCGACGCTCACAACAACGAGCAAAGCGCAGGGCAGCTATGCGGCGTAGTAGTGGGCACGGATGGTGCCCCTGGCAGTCATCTCAGTTAACCCATAACACCCGGGTCAGTCCTGTGACCTTCCGACAGCCTTCCACACTCGTTGTGTGCTCGAAGACACGAGCGCCGTGCTGACGTCACCGCTGCTTACTGGCGAGTGGCGGCCGTTGTCGGGTGTTCGTGCGCAGTTCTGTGGAGATGCTTCAGCACCGTGGTCATCTTCCTCTTCCTCCTGGACGAGCGCACCAGCATGCTGGTGCTGCTGCCGGCCGGCATCGGGACCTTCATCGAGGTGCCGCTGGCCGCGTCGCCGCACCCGGGGACACGCGCTCACGTGTCGCGGACTCAGCTTGCGGCCGCGGGGCCCGGCGGACGTTGCTCGATTTACGCAGCGTCGCGCATCGCGCTCGGCTCTCTTCTCACCTCGGCCTCCCTCTGCTTGTCCGGCCACAGGTCTGGAAGGTGACCAAGGCATTCAAGCTAAAGGTCACGTGGCGCAGCCGGTTGCCCAAAGTGGAGGTACTTACGGTGTTGTGTTTCACGGGAAGCCGATGGGCTTTAGCACAAAATGCTAGGAAGGGGGCTGTGAATTAGAGGTCCCAGTCATCTTGATGCCCTGCGCGCGCGTGTGTCTGCAGGTAGGGCCCTCGTCGGCCTCGGAGAAAAAGACAGATGAATTTGACTCTCAGGTGAGACCAGAGGAAGTTCTCCCCCGCTGTGTTCTGCGGCTGTGTACTTCTGTGTGTGTTATGTCTTGCCTGGACTCTCGTTAAGTGTTGTGCTACATTGTTTTTGCGTTTTCACCGGCGTGACGCGGCATCCGATAGTGACGTCACCTGTAGTGAGTTCATGGGGCAGAGGCTGCCATTTTGAACACGCGGCTGGGTTTTTGTAAGCTGTGGTCAGCTGACTAAGATTATCGCGTTTTCACTCCCTTTTACACTCGTATTCTCTCATTCTCTCACCGTCACACAGTTACAACACACTCAGACAGACACGTTGAGTTGTTGTTTACGTGGTAAATCGTGTATTAAACGAGGGTGGAGTTAGGATGCAATCCTGATTCTACCTGCGTGATTGATTGAAGAGGGCCTTGGTTAAGCTGCCTGTATAGCCTTGCGACGCACTGCTAGGCTAGACAGAACAGTGTGGTTCTGCAGCTCCACAGCTTTTAAGATCCCAGCTGCACCTTTAGCCTTAGCTGTGAGCCATTCTCTTTCATCGGTACCAGCGGGGATCAAGGTAGAGGCGTTCACGTCGCGATCCCTGTCAAGTAAT
>JAZEWU010000036.1:6833921-6850837 GCA_036362915.1 Geotria australis | reverse complement strand
GCCATCTTGGGGGACGCTGGCAGATTTTTGCCGCTCTTAAGATTGCCAGTTTCACGACCATTCAGTGTATTCGAAGCAGCCTTAATCATTTAATTTTTGTTCCTTTAGTTTTTATTGGGTTTTTTCTTTCGTTGTTGACATGCCGTTGTTTTCACGGCCCTTGTGCAGCGCTTTGTGACCCTCGGGTGAAAGGCGCTATCTAAAATGCTATTATTATTACAGGATTAAGCGGTTTCTGACAATGATGATGATGAACCATTTTAGATTTGCTCCATCCCGTGTCCGATTGCATCTTATGCTTAATCGTATAAACTGCTGCACCCATCATCTCTCCACTTGGAGGGAGATTCACTGGGTCAAGTTCATCTCTAATGAGCGCACAGGGGACTCCGTCTCTCCACTATCCGCACCGCTAAAGCGCTTCGTCTCGGGACCCAAACTTTAAACGGAACGAGAGGCTCACGAGCGTCGCGTCGCATAGGTCGTTTACCGCTCTGACCGTTGACTTTGATAAATACCTTCAAGGACCGCTCGCCTCGCGGGGTCGCGACCTTACCGGAGTGTGCTAACCCCGAGCGCCGGTGTCGCCGCAGGCTCTACCCCGTGGACAAGTCTCGCACCAACGAGTTTGGAGTTTCCTACGAGGATGACGCAGCTGGGAAACCCGCGCCTGGGCAGCTGGGGAAAGTGAAGCGCGAGTGACGTCGCTCGGCGCCAGAGCCTCATTACAAACGCGCGTCGTACAGACTCGTTACCGATGCCCCTCGCGACCACGCCAGGTCATAGGAGTCGTCGCGACCTTACCTGGGGTCGGCGAGAGGTCACCGGAACGCAGTCGCAACGAGGAGCGCAATTCGACCGCTGCGATGCCGTTGGCGTCCGTTATTTATTTTTTTACATTTTGTCGCAGAATCCCGTGCGTCTCTCAAGCCAAATCGTCGTGACGCCGTCTGAATGCGCTAGGAGGGCACGGCGCGTGTGCGGGGCGATACGCTCGCGCGGACGGAATCCGCACGTTTGCGGAGCGGCGCGCGGTTGCGTTCCCGCGTCGCAGTCGACACGAGGGCCGTCCGGAAACCTCGTCCTTAATCCGCGTGCATCTCTCCCTTAAGCGAGAGCAGACGTTTAAAATAAACGGATGTTTGAGTCATTCTGCGATTGAGACTGCGGGTGGGGAGTGATGTCCACCCTGCGTGAGTGCGGGGATGTGGCTGCATGTGGTATGTGTGGACCCTGTGTTGATGTGTATCTGTGCTGCACACAGATATGGGGAGCAGTCGTGCACTCGTTTTCCCCGTAGGTCATACTCGGAGCGACCGCGCTGCATTCTTGGTTCCGTGCGAGGCGGCGGCGCTGCTCACCGCGCCCGCCGCCCTGCTCCTACTGCTCAGCCACCCGGCCAATTGATACAATTAGTTTGACGTGCCGGACGCTTCAGAAAACACGTCTTGAGACTGAGACTTGCCTGGCTGTATGACTGGCGTCCGTGATAGGGGTTCGCTAACAGCGCCAGCGGTCCGCAGTGGTGGCGGCCGCGGTGAAGTCGTCGGCGCGTTGTCCGTGGGCCGCGTGTCCCCTGCGATAAGGTTCACAACGTCCCGTCCTTTGTCGTCGTTCCGTCGTTGCGCATTCACGGCCGTCGCGGCGGCGCCGAGAGATAGCGCAGCTCGGAGCGCCGCCGCTCACACGGACGCACCACCCGAGATTTACAAGCGACGAGGTGCAACGAAGCGCTGCAATGTGGCGGACGGAGATAAGCGTGACAGAGGTGGTGAAGGAGAAGGGTTAAGAGGGACGCACGGGGAGCGGCTGTGTCCACTTGCGCCGCTCGCTCCCAGGAACAGCTGCTCCTGCGGAGCTCCCCAAGACGCCTGTGCTCACTGTGCAGGTGAGACCGTGCGAGGTGACGCTGGGTGACATCGCGTTGGGTGTGAGTGTGTCGGGGAGCGGTGGCTCAGTGGTTGGCGTGCTGGGCTACGAATCTGGCGAGCCGAGTTCGATTCCCGCTCTCGGCCAACGCCGGTGACGATTTTCTGAACTGGTCCTGGGCCTCCTCTAGGTCGACTCAACCTTAAATGAGTACCTAGTGCGGTGTGTAAATATTGCCACTAGGGAGACAAAGGCGGCCGGGCGTGGTGCTGGCCACCCACCTCCTCGTGTGCCGTGTCTTCCTTGATAGGTGCTTTGCTAACGGCACTTACCCCTACAGCCTATTTAGGCTACACGGGGAATCTTTGTCTTGCGGCACAACGCTGTCTGATTACCGTTCTCTGTCGTTGATTTGTCGTTCTCTCCGCTGCCCTGTGCAGCGCTTTGTGACCCTCGGGTGGAAGGTGCTATGTAGATGCTATTATTATACGAAAAATTCTGCTGCCTTCATGACCTATGTCCTATAATTTATCGCTATTGCTTGACTCCGTTTATCTGTCTTGATGTTATTGACATGCCGTTCTCTCCACAGCCTTGTGCAGCGCTTTGTGACCCTCGGGTGAAAGGCGCTCTATAAATGCTATTATCATTATTATTGCCGTCCGTGCGGCGGCAGCCTCCGCTGGTGGCGCTTATCTCGGCTGGTGGCGCTTATCTCGGCTGGCCAGGGCTGCGGGCGCAGCATTGTCTAAACAGCGGCTTCTTTCACTGCGGGAGACGGTCAACAAAGCGACGAGGGAATTGCGTAGGAGGCGGCATGGGGGCGCAGTGAGCAAGAAACCCGGGTTCGAATCCCGGCTCGGGTGCCTTTCTGTGGAGTTTGCATGTTCTCTCCCCGTGTCCGCGTGGATTTTCACCAGGCACTCCGGTTTCCTCCCACAGTCCAAATACATGCTGCTGCTGCTGCCGCCGCATAGGCTAATTGGCCTATGGATTAAATTTCCCCCGGTGCCCTGTGATGGAGCCGGCGTCCCGTTCTGGGTGTGTCCCTGCCTTGCGCCCTGTGTCTGTCGGGATAGGCTCCGGCTCACGCGACCTTGTACAGGATTAAGCGGTTTTTGACGACGATGACGAATGAGACAGCCCAACTACAATGGGATTTGCATCTCGTGTTTTGTGTCGGTCACAACTCGGTTATTTCCCCCTTGTTGCTCTCTCTGTCACCAGACCGCTGCTGCTGCCGCCGCCGCCCGCCACACGTAGCCCCCTCGGGGCCGGCTCGTACGCGATGGCAGCTTGCGGTCTCCCGTTCGCGCCCCTCTCTCTGCTGCTGCTGCTGGCGGCGCCCGCGACCGCGTGCCCGGTGCCCCAGTTCGCGGCCGGCGACTCGTGTTTCCTTCCCCTGGCCGCGCCGCCGCTCCCTTTCTGGGGGGCGCAGCGCGAGTGCGAGCGGGCCGGTGGGCAGCTGGCCGCGCTGGGCGGCGACGCGGCGCGGGCGGCCGCCAGGGAGGGCCTGGAGGGCCGCGCCGAGCGCAGCTGGTGGATCGGGCTGCTGGCGCGAGACGACGGCGGCGACGCGGGTGAGCGGGGCCGCTGTCGGGGCCCGCGTGGCCCGTCGCCGAATGTGTCGAGCGGTTACTTCGCTCATTAGACCTTTCTTACGGCGAGAGAGTCACGAGACGGTTTGGCGAGCGTTGGAGAAAGTAAACTGTTGTACGGATGTAGGTTTTCACGGCTCGATGCAGGATTCTTGCTCTTCAGAGCTGTTCTTTCGGGATAGCCGTGTCACTGAGCGCTCTCTCCCTTGGACGTTTCGCCTCCCACGCCTGATGATGCGTCCAATGTGGACAGCGAAATGTCGAGAGGGAGAGCGCTCGACACGGCTATCCCGAATGAACAGCTCTGAAGAGCAACCGTCAAAGTAGACTAATGGCTGAGAACAGGGTTTGCTTTGAGCATTAGACACTCTGTGCCACGCTTCACAGTGAGCTCACCCAGTGTGACATTGACACAGCGGTGAGCTCACTCGGCGTTACGCCGGTACGGCGGTGAGCTCACTCGGCGGCACAGCACGCAGAGGAGGCACACCGCACCCCAGGGCCACGCAGACGTGATGCGCTGGCACATCGCTACTGCTCCCGCTCTCCGCGGGTAGCGCAACCGCCCGTCTTTCGGTAGCGGCACCCGCCGGCTCCCGCTGCCGTCGTCCCCGCCGAGTTCCCGCGTGTCTCCCGTAACAGGGGCGCCTCCGCGCTGGCTGGACGGCTCCAACGTGACGGACCCCGATTGGGCGTCCGGGGAGCCGGCGGGGCGCTGCGGCCTCCTCTCGGCCGACGCCGCCTTCCAATGGGAGGCCAGCGCGCAGTGCGAGCAGGAGCGGCCTTACCTGTGCCAGATCGGTGAGGCTGCCACCCACTCGCGCGGATCCCACCGTGACCCTGCCCTGACCCTGCCCTGGTCCCACCAGCCTTGATCACACCAGCCCACTTTCTCGAATGTAACCTCTACATCTGTCCACCCAGCAGTATAAATAAGTACTCTACAGTTTACTGATGTAGGTTTTCACGGTTTTATTCATGATGGTTGCTCTTCAGAGCTGTTCCTTCGGGCTAGCCGTGTCACTGAGCGATCTCCCTCTCTCTCTCTCGCGACGTTAGCTTCCAACGTGGGAGGCGGAACGTCGCGAGAAAGAGAGAGGGAGAGCGCTCGACACGGCTACGCTACAGTTAACGACATGTCACGTGTGGTGGCGTAAAGTGTGGGTAACTCCCACCATTTTCCAAAGACTCCCGATCTTGCGGAGCCCCTTCCACCGGCGGTGGCGTTAGCGAGCAGTCGCAGGGCTGCACTTTTATACAACCCAGGCGCGGACCGATGACGCTCCGCACGCGGCCCACTTCCCCGGCCGGCGCGCGTCGCGAGCGAGGCCGCCCCGCGAGACTTGGCGGGTCCGTCGCCTACCCCGTCCCTAAGCGTAGCGCGCGAGGAGGGGCCAGAGAGAGGAGCGACAGAGGCACGCGGCCGAGCGCCGGCGAACCCCCCCGTCCCGTGTCCGCCGCACAGACCCGCGCCGGACGCTCGCCTGCCCGGGCACCAATGCCACGCTGCGCTGTGCCTCGGCCCACGTCGTCGCGGTGGAGCTCGCCACGTTTGGCCGCCGCAGCGATCACTTCTGCCGCCTCAACACCAGCCGCGCCGACGGCGCCGGTCCGGGAGGCTCCGCCCAGCCCGACGGCCGACGGACGGGCCCAGACGGACAGCCGCTGGACGCGTGCTCTGCGGCGAATGTCACCGACCTGATCGCGGGTGCGCGGGCGACAGGGCGACGCAGGGACGACGCACGCGGCGAGGGCGTGCAGCCACGCGGCACACACGCGACACGCACACGGCACGCACGACGTTCGCATCGTGTGTGTGTTAGTGGCAGGGGAAGCGCAGATGCGCGTGTGTCCACGTGTGCGTGGGGAGCGGTGGCTCAGTAGTTAACGCACTGGGCTTCAAACCTGGCAAGCCGAGTTAGATTCCCACTCACGGCCAACACCAGTGACGATTTTCTGAACCGGTCAAAGGCCTCCCTCCAGGCCGACTCAGCCTCAAATGAGTAGCTAGTGCGGTGTAAACATCGCCACTAGGGAGACAAAAGGCGGCCGGGCGTGGTGCTGGTCACCCACCTCCTCGTGTGCCGTGTCGACCTTCATAGGTGCTACTTGCTAACGGCACTTGGCCGTACAGTTCGTTAAGGCTATACGGAGGATATTTGTCTTTGTGCAGGGCTGTGTCGCGGCGTGCAGGTGTGTCAGGCTGCAGCTGACCCCGCCCTCCTCGGGGAGCCCTGCCCCTCCATGGGCAGCTACCTCACCGTGTCTTACAACTGCGTGGAAGGTGAGGCTGTTGTGGTGAGGGTGATGCTGCGGTGAGGGTGAGGCTCTGTGTATGTGAGGGTGCATGTGCGTTGGTTTCTCATATAATGGCACGTAATCTGCCTGTCATCTCAGCCAGTTAACCCATAAACACCTCGTCCTGATCCACGACCCACTGCCTCACAGTGCGGCAGAATTGGCACACAGCGCCGTCGGTACGCCACCGCCGCTAACGTGAGCCGTCGTGCGTGCAGGTGTGAGGGTGACGGTGGGGGAGGTGTTTGCGGTGGGCGAAACCGTGCCCATCGTGATCGAGTGGCTGCTGCCCGACGCGCTCGCTGCCAACCTGAGCTGCAGCGTGAGCCTGGGCGACGGGCGGCTCATCGAACCGTACCCACTCAGCGGGTACAGAGCACGCGGTGGCGACGGCTCGGCAATAATACGTCAACAACATGGCAGTACAGGACATATAGAGGATCGAAATGCCGTTTCTCTCAGAACCCCGGTGTTGGCATATACATGGACTGGAACACAACAACAAGGGTTTAAAAATACTAGGATAAAAAATATACTAACATTTTTTTTATATTTACAAGTTAAGCTAAGCTTGGGGTCGGCGGGGACAATAACAAGGCACAAATCTAGAACAAAACTGTAATTAGAACAAATATAGTGCAACTAGAACTAATATAGTGCGGATATAGATTAAAAGGATGTGCAAGTAATATGCCATCTACAGGACGAGTAGTTAGCAGCAGTTTTCTGTTGTAACGGTTGCTCTTCAGAGCTGTTCTCTCGGGATAGTCGTGTCAAGCGATGTCCCTCTCTCCCTCGCGACGTTTCGCCTCCCACGTTGGAAGCATCGTCAGGCGTTATGCTTCCAACGTGGGAGGCGAAACGTCGCGAGGGAGATCGCTCGGTGACACGGCTATCCCGAAAGAGCAATTCTGAGGGGCAACCATCATGAATCGAGCCGTGAGAACCTATATCGGTACAATATGGCAATAGACAACAAGACGGCACATCGCAGTCCAGCAACATCGACAGCTGAACAGTTGAAACAGGCTTCACGGCACACTACAGCAACACGAGTGTGGGGGTTTGTAGTGCTCTAAGTGGCTGTGCGTGTGTGTCTGTGAGTGTCAGGTGCTGTAGTGTAGCGGGCAGTGTGCTGCACTGTGAAACTGGCAACACAAATTGGGTTCCCGCTTACGGCCAGCAATAAAAACGAGTTCTTGAACCAGTCGTGGGCTTCCCCTAGGCGGTTGGGTGTGGTGCTGGCGACCCGCCCCTTCGTGTGCCGTTCCGCCCTTCAATTCAATTCAACTTTATTGTCAATCCTGCCATATGTCCAAGACATATCGAGGATCGAAATTTCGATTCTCTCAGACCCCGGTGTTGGCACACACATGGAAACAACAAAGCTTTAAAAATACTAGGGTAAAAAAAAAAATACAGCCATAACTCGCTCCAACGTCACCAACCGGCCCCAAAAGCTGTGACGCCACCCGGTTCCCGACGCAAACCGGACGCAATGCCCCCCAAAAAATGCCCCAAAATGAGGACGAACACCGCAAAACACCATAAACACCATTAAAACCAACGCAAACAGCGCGCGAAAAAATAAAACTATTTGATAAAACATTAAATAACACTAAAAACACATCCCAGCAATACCTCCTATGACGTAGGCGACGTTGCTGAGCGACACTAACAGCACTTGACCGTACAGTCTTATAGCTATATGGGGGGATCGTGTACGGTAGTGCGTGTGACGTATCGTGTACGAGGCAGCGAGCCGGTGTGTGTTTCATCACGCGTGTTTGTCGCGTGCGTGTCGCGCGTGTGTGCCACTGCGCGTGTGTGCCATCGCGCGTGAGTGCCACCCGTGTGTGTCGCCCGTGCGTGTGTCGCCGCGCGCCAGGCTGCTGAGCGAGGTGTCGCACCGCTATTCGCTGCCGGGGAACTTCACGCTGCAGGTGGAGTGCTCGGCGGCCGAGTGGCACGTGACGGCGCTGCGCTCGCTGGCCGTGCAGCAGCCAGTGAGCGGCTTCTCGCCCACGCCGTGCCTCAAGCGCCCGGAGCAGTGGCAGGTGGAGCCGGAGTGCGTCGTGCGATTCGGACACGACTTTGCGCTGCCCGTCTCGCTGCTCGCGGGTGAGGGCGAGCGTTTGTGTCGTGCGTGGCAGCGTCGCTCTTCTGTAATCTGCAGCCTGGTTGAACGTCGCAGATGTTTGTTTGTTTAATTGTTTACCAAGGAAAGTTTCAAGATAATTTTTAAGGAGGGTCTTGTGCCATACCAATGTACTAATGTAGGTTGATAGTTGCTCTTGAGGGCTGTTCTTTCGGGATAGCCGTGTCGAGCGCCATTCCTCTCTCCCTCTCTGCCTCGTGACGCTTCCAACGTGGGAGGCGAAACGTCGCGAGGGAGAGCACTCGGCTATCCCGAAAGAACAGCTCTGAAGAGCAACCATAACTAATCAAGCCGTGAAAACCTACATCAGTGCATTAATGTAGTTTTCGAAATCTTGGTGTACAAAGCTGCTCTATCGGGATAGAGCCGAAGGAGGCAACTCTGTCGGAATAGCCGCGATCCGCGTTCCTCCTCCATCCTTGTTGACATTTGACCTCCCGCGTCGGAGGCACCGTCTCCCCGCCCACGTCCCTCGCCCGCAGGCACCGACGTGAGCTTCCAGCTGCTGGCGCGCGAGGCGGTGCTAGCGAGCTGGGCGGCCGCCGACGGCACGCGGACACAGAACTTGACGCTGACGGCGGCCATGCAGCGGCGCGTGGGCGAGGGCGAGCATGTGCTGCGCCTGCTTGCCATCAACAACGTGACGGAGGCCCCCGCGCAGGCGCCACTGCTGTTGGTGCTGCGGCAGCCCGTGGGGGAGCTGCACGCCACCGTCACCACGCCGCTCGTCGAGGTCGGCCAGGTGAGGACCGAGATTCGGTGTTCCCCCCCATTCTCTCGACTCTGCGAAACAATTACGTGCACGGTGGCGCGGTGAATAGCGCCGCCTCCTCGCAGCAAGAAAGACCCTTGTTCGAATCCCGGCTCGGGTGCCTTTCTGTGTGGAGTTTGTGTGTTCTCACCGTGTCCGCGTGGGTTTTTGCCGGGCACTCGGGTTTTCTCCCACAGTCCAAATACATGCTGCTGCATAGGTTAATCGTCCTACGGACTAAGTTGTCCCCGGTGCCCTGTGATGGACTGCCGTCCCATCGTGGGTATGGCCCTGCCTTGCGCCCTGTGACTGCCAGGATTAATGGATGGACATATATGCTTAAGTATGAAGGTACGTTAAGGCTGCACGGGGGATCTTTGTCTTTGGTGCAGGAGATGCAGGTGGAGGTGCACGTGGAGACTGGCACCCCGGAGCGAGTGCTCTTCGAGCTTTTGGGAGCGAAGGGGGTCGTCTCGGAGGAGAGGGAGGCGGCCAATGCCAGCCACGCGATCTACCGCATCCCCGTCAACCAGCAAGGTGGCACAGAGGCACACAGACCCAGCGAGACCCAGCCAGACCAGACTCGTACAGAATTATCCAGGTTCACGCGCACAGACACTCACACTTGCCTCCACACGCAACGTCTACGGAAGCCGTCGAATTCTTCTCACTTTACCTGAGACCAACATCGACTCACGCAGACTCTCTCACAGCCACTCAGATTCATCCAGAACCACGCAGACTAACTCAGACTGACCCAGACTAACATGTACTTATTGGTCTCGCTTTACGATGGTTTTGCATTACGATACGTGTACTGGAACGGTTCATATCATAAAGCGAGGGAGTGCTGTACATGGCTCTGTTTATAAAACGTCAGCACTGCGGAGACAATTGTGGCCAGGCATTGCACCGGCCGCACCACCCGCTGGGGCTTTGTGCCGGCCTTAATAGAAGCTCGCTAACAGCGGTCACCCCAGCTGCTTGTGCGCACCACGCGAGGGACCTGCGCGTGCGTGCGCGTGCACCTGGCCTGGCACAGGCGCCGTGGTGACGTCACCGCCAATTAGTGGCGAAGGGCGGTTGTCGTCGTTGTGCTGCAGACGTGTTCTCGGTGCGCGTCACGGCCAGCGACCGCTTCGCCAACGCGTCGGCGCTCGCCGGGAACGTGACGAGCGTGTGGGGCGTCGCCGAGCTGTCAGTGTACGAGACGCTGAGCATCGCGGCGCCCGCGGGCCGCGCGCTGTTCCGCGCGACCCCCCGCGACCCCGGCCACCTGCCGCCCGACGTCCGCTACAGCGCCGACTTCGGAGACGGGCGGGCGGGTGAGTGCGAAGACCGGACGCCGCCGCGCGCAACGCTCGTTTGAACCGCCGCGGCAGCACACTCGGCCTCGAGGTGGAAGCGCGGCCGTGGCTTCTTAAATCCATCCGTGCGAAGCTTTGAGTGTCGCCCACCTCCCGTGCGAGGTGGCTTTTCTTTGGGTTCTTCCGGTTTCCACACCGCGAGCTGAACTCTCGTTCGTGGGACCGGCCGGACGTCTCGGTGTAGCGGCATGCTCGTGAAAACATCGCGAGACTCGGTAGATAGATAGAGACTTATTATTAAAGCAGAAAATGCTCAGTGAGCTTCCAAGCTCTTTGCAGGATTCCTGCATTGACACAACACAGTTGTGCCGTGCGTTGACGGAGCGGTGTGTGTGTCCCGTTCCCGCTCGGCTGCGCCAGGTTCCGGCGAACTCCGAGACCTGCAGATCCGGCACGTTTACCGACAAGTGGGGACCTACCTCGCCCGCTTCAACCTGACCAACCAGGCACGGACAGCCCGCACGCGCACCCTACACCTTCTACCCAGCACCCTGCACCCCACTGATTCCTCACCCGCACACAGCACGCTGCACCCCAGCGATTCCTCACACACACACACTGTGTGTGTAGCTGAGGAATGTCCGTCAGGTTATTGACGCTGCAGGTGAGTGTCTCTCTGGTTGTGACGCTGTAGGTGAGTGGTGAGTGTGCTCTAGGTGAGTGTGCTGATGGTTGTGACGCTGGAGGTGAGTGTGGTGCGTGTGCTGTAGGTGAGTGTGGTGAGTGTGCTGACTGGTTGTGACGCTGTATGTGAGTGTGCTGACTGGTTGTGACGCTGTAGGTGAGCGCGGCGTCGCTGGAGGTGAGGGTGAGCGTGGAGCCGGGTGAGGGGGCCGACTGTAGGGGAGTGGGGGTCGCGATCGCAGGGGCCGCCCTATCTCGTGACGACGCTCTACCCCACGTGCTGTGGCGGCCGCTCACTCTCCGCGCCGTCGTCACGGCCAACTGCAGCCACACCTCGTCGCTGCGGTGAGCTGCGGTCGCTCGGTACCGCTGGCCCCCTCGCCTCCTCACCTCCTCACCAGCGCTCTCGGCCCTCCACCGGATCGCGAAGCAATCAATCGCGATCACACGGCGGCCCCGTCGCGGTCTCCCTCCGTCCATCCTTTGGTCTTGTCTCCTGCTTCAACTCCGGCCGTCCCCTACTCTGCACGCGTCCCGCCCCGGCGCGACCGTTTTTCCAAATTATACCCGCAGTGATTGCCCGCCGTGCCCACCCGCAAACGTCTGCTTCTTCTGTCTCGCCACCAAAATCCCAATGGTCCGCGGCGACATCCGCGTCCGACGCTCGCTCCCGCATTGCGTTCGCGTGTTTGCGTCGTAGGCTTCTGCGCTACAAGTGGCGGCTGGTTTCCGTGGAGACGAACGAAGCGGTGCGCCTTCCCGTCTCCGTGGAGACGCACCACCCCGAGCTGTCGGTGCCTGGCCGCGCCCTGGCGCCCGGCCTGTACCGCGTGGCGTTCACGGCGTGGATGGGCGGAGGAGGCGGCGGCGCGGACGATGAGGAGGAGGACGAGCGCTGGGAGGCCGGCGACGGCTCTGAGCCGCCGGATTCGGCGCCGGGCCCCGGCCGCGCGGAGGTGTTTGTGTCGTTGCGGCCGGGGTCCCTGGTGGCGGCCGTCGCGGGCGGCGCGGGCCGCACGGTGAGCGCCGGCCGCGCCGTCCTCCTCGACGCCTCCTCTTCCAACGACCCGGACGCGGGCCCCGCGGCCGGCCTCGCCGCTCTCAACTTCTCTTGGGTTTGCGGTGAGCGCCGCTCGCGCCGCGACACCCGCGATCGCGCGGCAACGCCACGCGAGTGTCGCGCGAATCGGCTCGGTGGCACGCCCCGCGCTGTCAGGAACCGGAGCCCACGCCGAGCGGTTCTAAGGCGGAGCCTGGCGCGTCTCCGTCCCCCGCAGACGCATGCGAGCCCTCGTGCCTGGAGGGAGTCTCTCTGAGCCGGCCGCTGCTGGAGCTCCCCGCCGGCTGCCTGGCGGCGGGCTCGGAGCTCGCCGTCAAGGTGACGGTGTCGGCGCCGAGCAAGCCGAGCGCCGAGGCCGAGCAGACGCTGATGGTGGCGACGGGGGCCGTGCCCCGAGTGGAGATCGGGTACGGGGCACCGCGAGACGCGGGGCACGCACAGGGGGCGACTGCGGGCTGTCCGGGCGCCATTTCGATGACGTCTCGGTCTAAACCTTGATCGTTAAACCTTTATTAAAGCTAACACGAAGGCTTTCGTGACCAATATTATCCATAGTCTAGCTCTTTTTATGAGTTACGTCACGTAAAAAATGTATACGTGTCGTAAACACGCCTCCACCCGACACAGCCAATCAGTAAAGGGTTGTCACGTGAACAAAACGTGACTATTCGTTACTACTTCAGCACAACTATCAGCAAAACGTCGTACCTTCATTGTAAATGTTGTTTAATCGCTCTCCAACATACCAGTGTGCTGAAGTAGTAACGAATTGGCACGTTTTTGTTCACGTGACAACTCTTTACTGATTGGCTGTGTAGGGTGGATGCGGGTTTACGACGATTATACATTTTTTACGTGACCTAACTCATTGAAATAGCTAGACTTTATTAACGCTATCACTACGAGGTGTTACGTTTGTCCGGTTTGAAACGCGACCGATTGTAAAATCTCGACTGTAATACGCGGCTATGTATAATAAGCACCCATAATGGATTCAGTGGAAGACACTCAACCGCCTGAGAACTAGAACGGGACGATCAAAAGATGCTTAGGTCAGATGGGGCTACAAGACCGGCCCAACCACCTGTGAATGTGGAGAAGCAGACCATACTATGGAGCACTGCCTTGTCTGTGCTCTACAACCCAACCTCTGCAGCTCAAAAGGCCTTGCAGAGTTCAATAATAATGCAAAGAACAGTGTATAGAAATGGGAAACTGTCATATAACCATTACGCTTTGAAGAATCGAAAAGAAGAAGCACCCATAATTTCAAATTTGGTAAATTTGGTCGTGTAAAAAAAAATGTTCCAATGCCGACGTTTCTAGGCCTACAGCGTAATTCGCGGCATGATAGGAAACGACAGGCGGATCGAAGGGCCCGACATTCTCCGTCGTGTTTGAAGATGATGATGACAGCGAGTTCAACGGATTCGATCAATTACAGTGGCTTTTGCCTTTAAGAATTAAGAACTATAAACACTTTTACCAATTATTAAAAAAAATTAGACGAGAAAAAGGTACCTATGTATAATTCGCACCCTAATTTTAAGATGACTTTCTGGTGATAAAAATTGCGTATTATAGTCGAGATTTTACGGTAAGCTCTTGAAGTCACCGGACTCCGAGGCCAAAGTCAAGGACAAGAGCCGAGAACACTGCTCGCGCCCGGCTTATCGCCAAGCAGCAGAGCCTGGAGCCGAGACGAGCTCCCGTTCATGACACTGTCGCTGCTGCGTCCCCCATGTTTCCAGCTGCGTCTCCAACTGCGGCGCGAAGGTGCTCCCGGACCAACGGCTAGCGCTGCACTGCGTGTGTCACGACTGTCAGAGCCCCGTGTCCTACAGCTGGTCCCTGAGACAGCGGGAGGAGCAGGTACCGGTGTGCACAGAGAGATGTCGCGTGCGGACACCTGGGGCTGGGGAGTGGTGATATCGGTGGTTCGATTCCCGCCTCGGGCGCCTTTCTCTTCTCTGTGGAGTTTGTGTGTTCTCTCCCCATCCTGTTCTGCGTGGGTTTCCTCCGGGTTCTCCGGTTTCCTGCCACAACATAAACAATATAACTCATTAATTTATTGTCCGATAACATCATAATATATAGGACGCAGTGTGTGGCAATATGTCGGCGTCTGCTAACCACCTGGCTGCCTCCTCCGCCTCTGCGGTTTCCTCGCCACGCCTCTGAGTCGTTTCTCTCTTTGAATGAATACCTTCGACACCGAATGAATACGAGCGCGTTTTCAATGCAGTTTATTATTATCTGGGATAACATTATCTCAGCGAGACCTATGTCAGTGTTAACTCACCGAGTCTTGGGCCAGCGGTAACTGAAAGTGGTCCTAACCCGGCCCGCGTGCCACGTTGCCATCGTGGTGAGCGTACGGTGCGTGTGGTCGTGTAGGGCGCGCCGCCGGTAGAGCGTGATCTGGACTGGGCGGCGGTGAGCACCACGGGATGCGAGCAGCCGTACCTCGTGCTCCTGCCGGGAGCTCTGAGCAACCACACGGGCAGTGGCGTCATCCGGGTCACAGGTGACAACTCTGCTGTGCTGCCGCCGCGTGCTCCTATATAGGTGTTGTGCGCTGTGTGTGCGTCGCGTGCTATGTGCGCGTCGCGTGCTGTGTGTGCGTCGCGTGCCGCTGCGGAATGACGCCGTCTTCCTGTGCAGTGTCGAGCCAGGGCGCCGTGGCGCTTGCCGAGTTTGCAGTGGAGGTGTTGCCGCCCCCACGCCGCGGCCATTGCTCCGTGAGCCCCGACACGGGCTTGGCGCTCTCCACGCGCTTCTCCGTGCTCTGCTCGGGGTTCAGCTCTCCCGAGCCGCCGCTCGTTTACTGCTTCAGCGCCGAAGACGGACCCACGTGTACGTACGCACACAAGCACATGTAGACACGCGCCACCCGTTCTTCGCCCGTGCGTGTGCGTGCGCATGCTCACGCGCCTCTCTGTCGGTTTGTATGTAATGTGCTGGTGTAGGTTTTCACCGCTCGATTCATGATGGTAGCTCTTCAGAGCTGTTCTTCCGAGGTAGCCGTGTCAAGCGCTCTCCCTCCCTCCCTCGCGACCTTTCGCCTCCCACGTTGGAAGCCTGATGATGCTTCCAACGTGGGAGGCGAAACGTCGCGAGGGAGAGCGACCATCAGTTCGTGTTTAATTTGGAAGGAACTATTGAAATTTGTGGCTCTTTTTAGAAGTTGCCCAGTTGGTAGATAACTTGGACTATACCCGGGATAGTACGCCAGTCTATCAGAGGGGACCGCGGACAATTTAGTCAGGCCAGTTAACCTAGGCAGCATGTCTTTGGACCGTGGGAGGAAACCGGAGTGCCCGGCGTAAACCCACGCGGACACGGGGAGAACGCGCAAACTCCGCGTAGAAAGCCGCCACGAGCCGGGAACCGAACCCGGGACTTTCTGGCCGTGAGTTGGCAGCTCGGCTCACGGTGACGGCGCGTGTGCCTCCCGCGTCTGCCGCAGCCTCGCTGCTGCAGTGCGGCGCGGAGCCGCGGGTCGAGGCCGTGCTGCTGCCCGCGGGCGACGCCGCGCACGGCGGGCGGCTGCTGCTGCGCGTCGCGGTGACGGACGCGCTCGGAGCCGCGCTGTCCCAGCTGGTGACCGTCACGGTGAGGCGCCCCTCTCCCACGCTCGAGCCGTGACGCCGCGGGCGCGATCCCGTGACGTCGCTTCAAGACGAGGAGGTCGTCGCGTGCTGGCGGACAGGGCTCTCGGTGCCAATCGTCACCTCCGTCCGTGTGATCTCGAGCTCGACTGTAATGACGTCACCAACATCGCTACCATCACCATCTACATCATCACCGTCACCATCGTTACCAGTATCACTACGACCGCAATCTCTATCCCGTCCGTCCATCCGTTTTCTAAACCGCTTGTCCTGGTGAGGGTCACGGTGGCAGCTTTTTAAGGAGAGTGAACCAGACATCCCTTTCCTCATCAACAGATTTTACCTCTTCCTGAGGGATTTCCAGGCCAGCCTAAGGATATAATCCCTCCAGCGTGTCCTGGGTCGGCCTCTAGGTCTGCGCCCAGTGGGCCGTGCCTGGTAGACTTGCCGGGGGAGCCTCCTAGAGGGCATCCTTAACAGACGTCCTGATCCAAACAACCACATTTTAAAAGCGACTTGTGCGGTGGCTCAGTATGTCGTCGTGACACGCGGTGTGCCGCTTGACCAGTGTGGATGAGGCACACGATGAGGTATACCGAGTCTTCGGCATCTGGAGGAGGGATCGGCGAGGGTCAATGACCACGGACACTGACCGCTGGCCATAGCGGTCATAGTGGTCGAAGCACAGTAAGGAGCCAGCCGACTGCCGGTGAGCGAGCGAGCGAGCGATGGGAGACGACGAAGGGAGCGAGTGAGCGAGCGATGGGAGACGACGAAGGGAGTGAGCGAGTGATGGGAGCGAGTCCGTGCTGGATCCTCACCCTGACGCCCTTAGCTGCTGGGATCACAGCAGCTGGCCAGTGGGTTCAGGGTGGGTTCACGATGGGATTACAGCTGGTGAGGTTAGTATCTGGTCAGAGTAGGATTGGGGCCGGTGGGGTCAAAGTGTTGGTGACGAGGCTCGACGCGCGGTTGTGGTGACGCGTGTGGTGAGGCGAGCGGCGCGTGCGGTGACACGCATGGCGCGTGCGGCCCGCGCAGGTGGGCGTGGCGCCGATGGCGGGCGCCGCGGGGCTGGACGTGGGCGACCCGCTGGCGCTGGTTCACACGGAGAACGTGGGCGCGCTCGCACAGCTCGCCAACGCCGTGGCCTCCGTGCTCAACCGGCCCGGCGACCGCGAGGACGGGGAGGCCCCCCCACAGAACGCACAGGTGGGGGCACGGGCTGGCGGCACGGGTGGGTGGCACGGGCTGGAACAGGGGGAGGGGGCTAAATGATGACCAGTCGCCGTTCAGTTAGTTGGGTCTGCTGCCCGAAGCACGAGGGTTTCTTGCGTTGCGTGATCGCTGGCGTACTACTTATTGTCTGTGCTGTGTGCTGGCTGTGCGTACCGTGCTGTGTGCAGCAGCTGAGAGAGCAGATGATCGCGGCGCTGGGAGAGATGCCGGTGCGCGGGGTGCAGGGTGCTCAGCAGCTCTCAGAGGCTCTCAGCCAAATCACCGCACGGCCCAGCGAGCTCAGCCAGCACGCACGGGTACCGGCGGCACCGCCATTACCCTCGCCACTCTCCCCACCC
>JAZEWU010000036.1:6773487-6792604 GCA_036362915.1 Geotria australis | reverse complement strand
CCCGCCGAACCCCTCACCCGCCGACCCCCTCACCCGACGACCCCCTCACCCGACGACCCCCTCACCCGCCGACCCCCTTCACCCGCCGACCCCCTCACCTGGGGTGACGACGGCGTCCAGCGGCACCACAGCGAGCGGCGGCACGTGCCCGGCGCCTCCAAACACGTCCCGCGGGAAAACCACTGCGGGCAACAGTGTGGGGGGCAGCGGGCGAGCTCAACCGCGCGCCGGGGTGGGCGGGGGGATGAGCGGAGTGGTGGGCGGGGGGGTGGGGGTAATTGCTCTCGAGAGCAATTCTCACACTGAGCAGTGTCAACCATCTGTATACTGGCAAAAAGGGCCCCATAGTTCGAGTTGTGTTTGGGCATTGGCGTAGCTGTTGAGCGTGCAGGCGGTTCAACTGCACCGGTGCACGCTCAAACGTCTATTTGATGTTTGAACATCTTAGCACCTCCTGGTGTATTATTGCCGGAAAGGGTAAAAGTGTTTTCATCGTAGCCGAGGTGGCCAGGTGGATGCCGATGTGCTCCGCGGGGTGGCCACGTGACGGTGCGGCCTACACTCACGCGCCATCGGCAGCTGCCCCTGCAGGGTCCCCTCCAGCTGCCTCCGCTCGTCACACTGCCACAAACAACACACCGGGGCATCACCTCCGCTCGTCACGCTGCCGCACACAACACACCGGGGCGTCACCTCCGCGGCCTGAGCGGGCCTCACAGGCCCTGCGGCTCGTCGCAGCAGCTCACCTTCGTGAGAGCTTTCGGATTATGTTCTTTATTTTGTTTAAGTTATCCATCCGTCCATCCATTGTCAGAAAACCGCGTAATCCCTTACAGGGTCGCGGTGTGCCGGAGCCTATCCCAGCAGACACGGGGAGCAAGGCAGGGCTATACCCATCATAGGACGCCGGGCCCATGATGGGTACAGCCAATTGACCTATGCAGCAGCATATCTTTGGCCTGTGGGAGGAAACCGGAGTGCCTGGTGAAAACCCACGCGGACACGGGGAGAACATGCACCCGAGCCGCGAGCGGGACCCGGTGCCGGATTTCGACTTGGTGAGGCTCTAAGCTATATAAAGCTTTGAGGCCCCTTGTTAAAAAATTACACCGGATGATCTCACAAAACTTGGAAACATATGTGCCTTATAATGATTTAATAGCAAGGTGAAAAATACAATATTTTTTTATTGAATGCATTTACTGATTACATATTTATCATTTGGTCGGCTTTATCTCTAACGTAGATTAAATTTGGGCTTCAACTCTACGTTGGTTTGTAATTCAACCAATTCTTCTTGTTATTGTTTTTCTGTTTCTTCAACACTTAAAAATGGGTATAAAACCCAATCTGAAATCTTCTTGAGGCCCCTGCGGATTGTGAGGCCTTAAGCTGTAGCTTGTTTAGCGGATGACTAAAGCCGGCACTGCCCGGGCCCTTGTCGCTGCGGGGCGGCAGCGCACCGTAGCGCTGCGGCCCCGTTTTGCCGCCCGTAAGGCGCGGTGGGCAGGCCTACCCAGGCAATATCGTGCAGGCAGAGGCAGGCGAAGAGTAGGCAGGCGGCGGGCACGGAGCACAGCGGCAGCAGCTCCACGCCGCGCAGCGCCAGCGCCAATGCCAGCACGTCGCTCGACACCCAGTGCTGCGCACACAAATACAAAGATCCCCCGTGTAGCCTTAACAGGCTGTAGGGTCAAGTGCCGTTAGCAAGCGGCACCTATGAAGGCCGGCACGGCACACGAGCGGGTGGGTGGCCAGCACCATGCCCGGTCGCCTTTGTCTCCCCAGTGGCAATGCTTACACACCGCACCGGGTACTCATTTGAGGCTGAGTCGACCTAGGGGAGGTCCACGACCGGTTCAGAAAACCGTCACTGGTGTTGGCCATGAGCGGGATTCGAACTCGGGCCGTAGCCAGGTTTGTAGCCAGGCGTGTTAACAACTGAGCCATCGCTCCCCACACGCACGCACGCCACACACACACAGCACACACGGGGCCGCACCTTGGTGACCAAGTAGCTGAGGCCCACGGACAGGCTCGCTGCCAAACTCAGCAGGTCCCTCCGGTCGAACCTGGCGCTCCACAGCTCTGGGGGGAGGGGGGCGAGAGGTCGTCACAGAGCGAGCGCCCACCCACGTACACCGCTAACGGTGTACGCCGTGGAGGAACACGGGCAATTGTTGGGGACCCAGGGCGGCACGGTGGCGTAGCGGTGAGTAGTGCCGCCGCCTCACAGCAAGAAGGCCCTGGGTTCGAATCCCGGCTCGGGTGCCGTTCTGTGTGGCGTTTGCATGTTCTCTCTCCCAACGTGCGTGTAAGTTTTCGCCGGGCACTCCGGTTTCCTCCCACAGTCCAAAGACATGCTGCTGAATAGGTTAATTGGCCTGCTGATTAAATTGCCCCCGGTGCCCTGTGATGGACTGGCATCCCATCCTGTGTCTCGCCCTGCCTTGCGACCTGTGACTGCCGGGATAGGCTCCGGCTCACCACAACCCTGTACAGGATCAACCGGTTTCTGACAATTAATGAAAAAAAACGGGTGGGTTCATCATTGAACTTTGGCTGGGGCAGCAAAATCAGTAAGACCGCCGCCGGGGCTGGGCGAGCGTTCCCTCGCGGCGTGGCGAACGGGGCCCTCAGGTCGCTGCCGCCGCCCCGCTCGCCGGGCCCACGATCGTGACCACGTTCTCGTCGAAGCGGCTGCGAGCGGCGCCGGGGAACCACGAGGAAGCGGCGGCATGTCAGCCTCGTCTCACCTCTCCTCGCCGTCCCAGCGCCCTGCTTCAGGGTCACCTGGTACCACGTGTTGGGGAAGCTCTCGGGCAGCATCGCGTGCACGCTCGGCCTGCACAGTGCGGGGGGAGGCGAGGAAAGCGACGCGCGGTGTTAGCGACCCCGGTCGTGTTCGTGCTGTACACCGGGGTTCGGCGACCTTTCCAGAGGTGGCGTGCTGGGAAGGGTTAACTTATTCATTCTTATTAAGAGATCTGTGCGCCATTGATACTTTTATAAACAAAAGTATACGAACGGATTGAATTGTTTTTCTAAGTCAAAGAGCTTTCATTAGGTAGCATCGTTTAGAGATGACCGGTCGGTGGGAGGAAACCGGAGAACCCGGAGGAAACCCACGCAGAACAGGGAGGAGAGAACACACAAACTCCACACAGCAAGGTGCCCAAGGCAAGACCATTCTTTGTGTGAGGAGGCGCCGATGTTACCGCTGTGCAGACACCCTGCCGTATTGTGAAGGCGGTCCTTGCGAACACACCGCAGGGACTGCAGCAGCGCGACGGTGGCGAGAGCGAGGGCGTATGCGGCCAGCACCTCCGCCAGCACGCGCTCGGCGCACACCTGCCACGGACACACGTGAGCGCACACCGCTGTCCTACGTCGCGAGCCCCTGGCGACCCCCGCCGGGCGGCCCCCGACAACACGCTCGTGTGAAACCAACCCCGTCACAATCCGCCATAAACACGGGTGAGAATTCTACATAATAATAATAATAAACGGGCGGCACGGTGGCGTAGTGGGTAGCGCTTCCGCCTCACAGCAAGAAGGTCCCGGGTTCGAATCTCGGCTCGGGGTGCCTTTCTGTGTGGAGTTTGCATGTTCTCCCCGTGTCCGCGTGGGTTTTCGCCGGGCGCTCCGGTTTCCTCCCACAGTCCAAAAACATGCATAGGTTAATTGGCCTGCGGACTAAATTCCCCCCGGTGCCCTGTGATGGACTGGCGTCCCGTCCTTGGTATACCCCTGTCTTTCGCCCTGTGTCTGCCGGGATAGGCTCCGGCTCACCGCGACCCTGTACAGGATTAAGCGGTTTCTGAAAATGAATGAATGAATGAATAATAATAAACAAGGGTGGAATTGGAAAAATTGAACTCTGGAAATGCACCCGGCTCCGCGACCCCGCGTCGCGACCCCGCGTCGTGAGCGGGGCACTCACCCTGTAGAGCAGGTGCAGGCCCAGCAGGCCCACGGCGCTGCAGAGCGGCGCTCGCGCGGCGAGCCACCCGCTCGCGCGGCGCTCCGTCTCGCACGCGGCGCCCTGCGAGCCACGCACACGGAGGGTCGGGCTGAGCGGCGACCCCGGTGGCTCGATGCTCACCACCTCGCACTCACCTCGTCTCAGCTTCACGTCAACATCGTCTCACGTGCGATCCTTCACTGATCTAATACGTACCATTACATCCGTCCGTCCATCGTCGGGAACCGCTTGATCCTGTACAGTGTGTACAGGGTCACGGTGAGCCGGAGCTTATCCCGGCAGACACAAGGCGTGCGACAGGGCTATACTCAGGATTGGACGCCAGCCTCATCACAGGGCACCGCGGGAAATTTAGTCCGCAGCCCAATGAACCTATGCAGCAGCATGTGTTTGGACTGTAGGAGGAAATCTGAGTGCCCGGCGAAAACCATGATTTTGCTGCATAAAGAGAACGTCCTGTGAACCAACCAAGCGAGTACAGGAGGCCCTCATGGGGGGGCTGGGGCGATGGCCGAGCGACGTGCCACAATAGTTTCACAATTGATTAGTCGTGTACGCAAGAACGCTCGTTTACTGCTGGGTGCTCGTCACCTGGTGTTACCTGCGTGACCTGGTCTCACCTGCGTAACCTGGTCTCACCTGCGTGAGCTGCTGTCGGCGCGCGGCCCGCGTGGCGCCGCACGCAACGGGCAGCAGGGCGATCGCCGCCAGCACCAGGCGGGCCGGCATGGCCCGGCCGGCCGGCGCCCTGAGCAGGTCGTCACGTCGGGCACGTTGAGATGTATCGGGACAAGTGTCGCGAGGAAATGTGTTGGTGATTACGGAGCCCCGGGGCAACATTCATTTTAAAGCACTGACGTCCGTCCGTACATTGCGAGAAACCGCTCAATCCTGTACAGCCTCGAGGTGCCAAAGGATATGGATTACTGTACGCGACTAATTAAATCATCGTCGGCCAGGCTCGGTCCACCGCTGGATACATTTCTCGGCACACCGCCGTGGCGCGATGCAGCGATGACACCGCGCGGCTCCCTCCTCGCTCCGGATGATGATTTCAGCGCTCCGTCTCCCCGCTGGACCTGCCGTCACGCGGGTCGCGCTGTGTGAGGGGCGTGGTGAGTGGTGAGCGTGGTGAGCGGTGAGCGTGGTCACTGGTGTTGGTTGTGCGCGGGATTCGAACTCGCCAGATTTGTAGCCCAGCGCGCTAACCACACTGGGCCACAATGTGACACGCATACAAAACGTGAGGCTGACTGTGTTGCTGAGTGTGGGGAGCACTTGACCCGACGGTCTGTTAGGGCTATACGGGGATCTTTGTGACAGAGGAGGGGGGGGAAAGAGGCTGCTCGCGATCACGTGACCCGCGAAAGCGAGATGTTCAGATAAATGTTTATTATTACAGAAGAAAAATACAGCGAGTCGAGAATTAGAGCTGATTGTCGGGAGCACTTGACCCTACAGTCTGTTAAGGCTATACGGGGGATATTTGTCTTCGTGCCAGGAGAGCGCGGGGGGCGCAGAGGGAAATCCTCTGCCCTGGCACCGCGTCCGCGCGCGACGTGCCCGCGAGTCGAGGATTAGAGGCGGAAGCGGGAGGCCCGGTCAGTATGACAGGCGTTATAACGACAACATGTCACTAACATCGTTATAACAATAACAACATGTCACAAACATCGTTAAAGCAACAACAACATATCACTGTCATCGTTATAACGACACTAATATCGTGACAACATCACTATCATGCAAGAGTGACGTCGTTACGCTTCGTGACGATTGTGTTTTCTGTTGGCGCAGAGGTCACCGTCGGGTCACATCGCGGGGATCGCGGGGCGCCATGGACGACCTCCTCGAAGAGAACGCGGCGGTGGCTTCGACCCCGGACCCAGGGCGAGAGGAGCCGGACGGGGACGACCTTCCTCCCGCAACAGACACCATCGACCTGGGTCCCGAGGAGAACGAGGGTGCGTAGCGTGTTAATAATAATAGCAATTTTATAGAGCGCCTTTTCCTGAAGGAATCCCAGGAAGGATATAATCCCTCGAGCGTGTCCTGGGTCGGCCACTAGCTCTCCGCCCAGTTGTCCGTGCCTGGTAGACTTCCCAGGGGAGCCTCCCAGAGGGTATCCTTACCAGATGACCGAACCGCCTCAACGACTCTACTCTGAGGTTCTCCCGGATTTTTGTGCTCCTCACCTTGTCACGGATAGTGTTTGTCTATGTGTTAGTGTTAGTCTATAGATCAGTGTTAGTTTATGGGTCAGTGTTAGTCTATGGGTCAGTGTTAGTCTATGAGTGAGCCCAGCAACCTTGCGGAGATCTCGTTCTTTCGGTCATCACCCAAAGCTTGTGACCATAGGTGAGGATAGGGACGTAGATTGACCCGTAAACCGTGAGCCTCGTCCCAGGACCACCCGTCGGCTCTAAATATTGCACCGGCGACTTGAATCCGGATTGCCGCGGTTGTCTAACGCTCCCGACACCTGCGTCCCGTCCATTTGCAGACGAGGACGGGGCCGACATGAGCGCTCTGCTGGGCGACACCATGATGGAGAGCGTTCTCATCTCCGACTCGCACGGCAACAGCGAGGAGGACGCCGCCTCCGCCGTGCCGACCGGCGAGAACCGAGAAAGCGGCGCAGAGGCGGAGCTTCGCGCGGGCGTCCGGCCGGATGCTGAGGGGGCCGAGGGGGCCGCGCCGGTGGCGTGCGTCGCGGCCGACACGGCGGCCACGGAGACGCTGGAGCTGCCGCCGCCGCTCCTCCCGAGCCGCTTTGTCGGGGACGCCAGCGACGCCGCAACCGGAGAGGCGGACGCGGCTCGGTCGCTGCCGAGCGGCTCTCCGACGGCGGCACGCGACCCGCAGGGCCCCGGCGAGGAGGAGGAGGAGGACGACTCGCTGCCCGTGTGCACCATATTCAGCAAGGCGGCGGCGGCGCCGCCGGCAGCGCCGGCGGCGCCTAAGCCGCCCGCGCGAGAGCAGCAGCAGGCGGCGAAGGAGGACGGCTTCCAGAGCCAGATGGTGAAGTCGGCCAGCTTCACGGCCTGCGTGGAGCCCAGCAATCCCAAAGGCGGCGGTGTCGGTGTCATCCATCCGAGTCCGAGTCTCAGCAAGTTCTTCGCGGAGGAGCCGTCCACAACCGGGGCCGAGTTCTTCGACTCCTTCACGTCGACGACGGTCGTCGCCGCGCCCGGCCCCTCCGCCAGCTCCGCGGCCCTGCCCGCGAGCCTCGCCCCTCTCTCCTCGTCTCCGTCCGAGAGCCGCAAGCCGTTTGCCGGTACGCGCGTTTGCGACGTGTGTGCGGCGAACGCGGGTTTGGCCTTCCCGTCGCGCGGCGCGTGTCGGCGTGACGTCGCCGCGCCGCGTGCACGACGGGCCTGCGTTATGAACAAATCGTTTGGGTTTTCGCGGCTCGATGCGTGAGAATCGCTCTCCGTGGTTGTTCTCGAGGCCCCGTGAAGCCTCCGGCGTGGGAGGCGAAATGCCGCGAAGGAGACGGAAGGGACGCTCGACACGGCCGCCCTGAAAGCACGGCCACGGAGAGTTATTCTCGTCGTGTAGACGGATCGTTGCTCCCAAACGTTACCCAGTATATAGTTTGTTCCTTTTAAGCCCACAGCGGTGATGACGAACGAGTCGCATTGTTGGCACGGTAGGGAGCACAGCTGGCGCATCTGCCAGTCATCTCGGTCAGGCGGCCCACGACACCTGGGTCTGTCCCGTGACCTCCTGTCGGCGAGCCTTCGACACTTCACGTGACGGCCTCCAGGTGCACACGGCCCGGCACGAGGGCCGCGGCGACGTCGCCGCCGCTTAGCGGCGAATGGCGGTTACTGTTGTTGTGGTTGCGTTTCGCGTGCCTTTCTAAAGAGAGCGACGTTTCGAGCCACGCGCCGGCCGAAGCGCCTCCGTCGCGAGCACCCGGCGCCCTCGAGTCCCCGCAGCCGTTCTCGGTGTTCGCGGGAGGGGAGGACGCGTTCGTGTCGGCGCTCAGCGTGAGCGAGTCGGACCGGCGGCACGACGCGTGGCTGCCCTCGGACGACACGCGCCGCCTGCTCATCGCGGTGGCCACGCAGCAGTACGGCGGCATGTTCGTGGAGCGGGAACGCCTCACCATGCCGGGCCTCAAGGCCGACACGCCGCAGGTGAGCACGGGCAAGCCCGCCCGCTCGCTCACTCGCTCTCTCTCGCTCAAGGGCCCGGGTGGCTCAGAGGGCAGAGTGCTGGGCTGGCACTAAATACAAATCCGACCACCCGTCCATTGTCAGAAACCGCATAATCCTGTACAGGGTCGCGGTGAGCCGGAGCCTATCCCGGCAGACAAAGGGCGCATGTTTCAAATAAACAAGTAAAAAATACAATTATGCAACATTGCGATGGGGAAAAAAACTAAAGATATTATAGGTAGCATATTCAACATTGAGAGGGAATAGTGCAACATTTGGAACATTTCAAACACAAATCAGTTGGGGGCAAGCACTCCGGTTAAACGCTTTCACGTCGAGGTGTTGTAAACGTGCAGCAATGAGTGCGGTGCGGCTGTGACGCGCGGTGCGTGGCAGGTGGATCCCGTGCGGGAGCTGCTCGCGAAGTGCGTGGGCGAGCAGGAGGCCGCCAGGAGGATGGTGCTGACGGTCGAGTCAGTGGAGCAGTCCTTGGGCGGACTCAAGCAGCTGATTGTAAGAAAAGGTGTCAAACGCGAGGTTTTACCCCTTTCTGGCAATAAAACACGAAAATAGACACACCCTTTTTTTTACGAAATGTTCAGTTTGCAAGCAGCCACACGTCCTTGTGGCAAAACATACAAACAGAATGCTTTGATACGATTAGCATTGTCCTTAAAATTGATTGGCCCACACCAGAGGTGGCTTTCCTTCAAACCTCATCTGAGTGCTAGCCAAGAGTTGCCAAAAGGCAAGCAGTTTTGGACAGTTTACGCATTTGTAGCTCGGGTCGAGCTGTTAAGCCTGGAAGAAGAGAATTGCCCTTGAGAGCTCCTCTTTTGGAGATCGCCGTGTCGAGCATTCCTCCTGTTTCCTTGGCGACGCTTCGCCCCATCGGCCGACGCGGGAGGCGAAACGTCACGAAAGCGAGAGGAGGAACCAGTGGACACGGCCGTCCCGAAAGAGCAGCCCTTGAGAGCAGTTCCGATACAGGAATGTTGCCGTTGGCGCGCAAGTGAATGCGGGGAGCGTCGATGATTTTCGATGATTTTCAGAACTCGTGGAACTGGCGAGCGGCCGTGGAGCTCACGGGACGGCTTCTCACGGTCCACGGGCAAGGCCACGGCAAGTGTGGCCATCCGACCAGCCACACCACTGACTCGGTCCAGGTGCGGCCGGCACCGCCTGTGGCCCGCATCACTCATCATCCGCACCGCTCGTCACCTGCACCGCTCGACCCGTCACCTGCACCACTCGTCACCCGTGTGTGTGCGTGTGTGTGCATGGGTGCGTGTGTGTGCGTGGGTGCGTGTGTGTGTTTGCATGGGTGTGGATGGATGCGTGGGTGTGTGTGTGCCCGTGTGTGTGTGCGTGCGCTCACAGCTGTGGTTCGTGCGTCTCGCCCTGCTCGTCAAACTGCGGCTCTTCGGTGGCTGCGAGGCGGAGCTCGAGCCGTTCGGGAACCTGGACCACCCTGACCTGTACTACGAGTACTACCCCCACGTGTACCCGGCGCGCAGAGGTATGCGCGTGTGTGCGTGCATGCGTGCGCGTGTATCGCGTGTGCACACGCGCGGTAGGGAGGACGGGCCGTGCATCTGCCAGTCATCTCGATCAGGCAGCCCACGACGCCTGGGTCTGGCCCGTGACCTCCCGTCGGCGAGCCTTCGACACTTCACGTGACAGCCTCAGGGCGCGTACGGCCCGGCACGGGCGCCGTGGTGACGTCACCGCCAATTTAGTGGCGAACGGCGGTCGTCGTCGTTGTTGCGTCGTGTTGCGCCCCTCGCGGTGGCGATCCCGCGCTGTCGTGTTGAACGGTCGGCGGCGCCGCTCCGCCCGCAGGCTCCATGGTGCCGTTCTCCTTGAGGATCCTGCACGCCGAGCTGCCGCAGTATCTCGGGCGGCCGCAGGAGACCCTCGATCGTCTGCATCAGGTTGGAGTTGTCTGCGGCAAGGTGGGTCGCCATCCTCCTCGACGGGGTCGACGCAAATTTAACGGGCCGCCGCTCAGCGTCTGCGGTGGCCCAGAGCTGCCTGGGTGGCTCGGAGGTCACGGCGCGCTGGTTAGAAGGTCCCGCTTGAAGCGGTTCAAATTCTGTCTTGGCACCTTTCTGTGTGGAGTTTGTGTTGTTTCCCCCACCTGCCCGTTCTGCGTGGGTTTCCTCCGGGTTCTCCGGTTTCTCCCTCAACTAAAACAAAACTAATTGGTCGATACCATCGTAATACGTAAGATGCAGTGTCTCACGAGTTGCCGCTGGCTGACCGTGTGGCTGCCTCCCCCCCCACCCTACGATCATCTCCATGTCCATTTTCCGTGTGTAGAATTCCGATCACTATGAGAGGACCCGCCCTCCAGGCGATATTGTTCCAAGCGTATAACACAAGCTTCTGGTGTCAGGATAAGGGTGGAAGAGCGCTTGAGAGGGTTGGTGGTACTACTGCAAAAGTGGGATTGTATAGTGTTCAAGCTTCACAAGGGTTATCAATAAGTGGGAAGTAAATATGAAATAAGACAAACGCCTTAGTGTTGGACAGATCGAATTTGCGCTTATGAAGGCTATGAACCCGGTACCCTCAGTTTGGGCTTACACGCAAACACTCACTCCATTATACATAGATCTAATTTATAACACGCGTGCATTTTTGGAATCCCTCTTTTAGATTCTAAGCAACCTGGAGGGTGGACTCGCCGAGGACGGGAGCATGATCAACCTCTCTACGGAAAACCGGCATGGTAGCGAGCACAAACCACCGCGTTGCCGCCCGCCTCCCCGGGGGTGCCTCTCGCGACCAGCACCACGCGGTTTGCCAGGCAGAGCATCGTGCGTGTGTCTCACCTACGACCAGGCTGCGTAGCGAACATATTCGTTCAATGTCGAAGGTGTTCATTCGACGGGAGAATGACTCGGAGGCGCGAGGAAAGCACAGAGAGGCGGAGGAGGCAGCCAGGTGGTTTGCCGGTGCCAACATGTAGCCACTAGACACTGCTTCCTATATATTACGATGTTATCGGCCAACTAATTAATGAATCCTTTTTTTAAGTTGTGGGAGGAAACCGGAGAACCTGTAGGAAACACACGCAGAACAGGGGGAGAACACATAGAGACAGGGCGCAAGGCAGGGATATGTCCAGGATGGGACCCTAGTCCATCACAGGGCACAGGGGGCAATTTTGTCAGCAGGCCACTTAACCTATGCAGCGGCACGTCTTTGGACTGTGGGAGGAAACCGGAGTGCCCGGCGAAAACCTACACGGACATGGGGAGAGAACGTGCAAACTCCACACAGAAAGGCACCCGAGCTGGGGATTCGAACGCGGGACCTTCTTTGAGCAGTCGCGTCGTGTTTGCCGTTTGCGCAGCGTCCGTGCTGCTGTGGCGGTCCCGCGTGGCTCGCGTGCACTACTCCACTGCTAACTGCCTGCTGCTCATGAAGGTGAGCCTGGTCACCCTGGCACGGTAATGCTAAGGTAAAAGTTCCAACAATCTGGCACATTTTAGTCCGGAAATGCGATTGTCCTGCATCTGGCGTGGAGGGGGCTATAGTGATAGATAGATAGATCTTTATTATTACAGCAGAAAAATACCCAGTGAGCTTGCAAGCTCTTTACAGGACTTCTGCGTCACAACAAATAGTGTACAGTATAGTCGTGTATAGTAGCTTATAATGTAATGTATAGTCGTGTGTTTTGTAGATAATAATGAGGAGTGTTTTGCATGGGGGTCAAGGTAGAAGCGTTCACGTCGCGATCCCTGTCAGGTAATACTTGGTATTGCCTGCGAATTCTACCAAACACTTCGAGGCCGAGGAGCTGAAGGACGGCGATGTCCGGGGGCTGACCGTCGCGCTTCGAGCAATCGCAAAGAAGAAGTTACAGCATTCCTTAGTTTTAAATAATTTCGTGTTACGCTTTGTGTAGCCTAAGTGATAATTACAGTATATAAGTGCCTTATACCTACATTGGACTGGCGTTCCATCCAGGGTACAGCCCTGCCTCAGGCCCTGTGTCTGCCGGGATAGACTCCAGCTCAACAGCATTAAGCAAGGGACTGATAACGAAGGATTGATTTTGGCGAGGCAGGTCACATCGCTCTCGAACGTGAGACCCGTGCCGGCCTGCGTGAGCCGTCGCCTCGTGACATGCGCACACGTGGGGAACGCGAGCGTGTTTGCAGGATTACTGCCTGGCCGTGAGCACGTACGAAGCCATCATCCCCATCCAGCCGGAGCAGGAGCTGCAGCTTCTCAACAACATCGGGAAGATCCTGCTGCAGGTAACGGAGCGGCGGCGACGCGGGGTGGTCGCGGCTCGCCGCGGCTGGTGTCGCGGGGTAGCTGCGTCGAGCGGTCGCTGCTCGCACCTTCGCGACGTTCTTGCCGCCCGCGGTGTGGGGGCGCCGGTGGGCGTTCTAGATGTGTCCCGGGCGGACCTCGGCTTGTGAGAGCTTGCACGGCCGTGCCGGTGTCCGCTGGATCGAACGCTCTTCCGTTGTCGGCACGCGCGAGGTTCGACGGTAATTTGTGTTCGGTTGTCTTTTCCAGAAGCAACGCGATTCCCGGTGACGTTCGTGAATACTGTGTGCGCGTGCGATTAAGAGGCTAATGTCGCCGTAACCTTTCACTTCGGTGTTATCCCCCCCGCTTAGAAATAGAAGGATCGAGGCAGGTGGCCCTGCTTCTCGAACGATGTCCGCAGACGCAACGTCCGCTCCAGGAGCCTTCGACCTTCCGTGTCGACGCGCGTTACCGTCGACGAGCGTTACCGTCGACGAGCGTTACCGTGGACGCGCGTAACGCGGCCGATGTTCTCCGTCTCAGGTGGGAGACCTCGCGGGGGCACAGAAGTACTTCCAGAGGGTGGAGGCCATCTGTGAGACGAAGGAAGGTGTGCAGCACAAAGCCATGGTGCTCATGAACAGGTGCGTTACCCGCGTGACTGCCGTCGACGGGCGCGTCGCTATGGTGACGGGTTTGGAAGAGTTTCCACTGGAGCGACCCCGCGCGGACGCGGGGAGAATGCGCCAACGCAACACACAGAAAGGCACCTGAGCCGGGTGTTGAACCCGGGGGGGGTCTTACTGTGGGCTGCTGGCCATAGAGACTGCGCGACCCTGCAAAGCCTTGTTTATATAATAAAAATAAAAATCTGAGTAACATTACAGGCTGAATGTGGTCCTCATGTAACTAGTGGGTTGTTGGCACCGCACCCCTGGATTAGCCCAGTGCTTCGAGCACAGACTGCAGTTATATCCAACACTTACCCCCACTCGTGAGTCCCACACAAACCCACTCAAAGCCCACCCACACACTCACCCACCTACACACCCAACCAGCCAACCACCCACGCACCACCACCACCCACCTACCCGCCTACCCGTTCGTCCACACAACCACCCACCCACCAACGCGGCCACCCACCAACGCATCCTCCCACCAATCGCCACCGTTCTTTCTCAGCCTCAACATGCGTGTGTTATACATTGTAGTTACTATTATTTTTAAATTTGTTTGTGAATGATTTCCTTTTTTTTTTGGTCCCAGAGCATTCGCACTCCTGGCAGAAAACAACTTTCCGGACGCTTACCACTGCTTCAAGGAGGTCTCCAAGTTGGATCCCACGAACGCGGTGGTGAGCTTCCCCACCGCGCACAGTCGTCGTCACCCTAACCCTTGTTCACCTTTGTTCACCTTTGTTCTATTGACGTAGGTTTTCACAGCTCGACGCGTCAGGCTCCTGTAAGCGATCGCGACGCTGGGAGGCCTTCAGCAGTGGACGGGATGAAGGATTGCGATGAATGTTTGAAACGTTAAGGTGCCCACCGTCGGTCCGCGCGTGCAGGCCAACAACAACGCGGCCGTGTGCCTGCTGTACATGGGCAAGCTGAAGGAGTCGCTGCGCCAGCTGGAGGGGCTCATCCAGCGGGAGCCGTGGCGCTACCTGCACGAGAGCGTGCTGTTCAACCTGTCCACGATGTACGAGCTCGAGTCGTCGCGCAGCGCCGCCAAGAAGCAGGGGCTGCTGGCGACGGTGGCGCCGCACAGCGGGGACAGCTTCGGCGTGCAGTGCCTCAAGATGCTGTGACGCGGCTGCCTCCGCCGGGGAGCGGCGGTTAGCGCGCTCCGCTACGAACCGGGCGATCAGACATCGGTTCCCCGCTCGGGTGCCGCCGGTTCGTCGGCTTTTATTTAAGCTGGAAGAGAACCGTTGAGCTGCGTAGCTCTTTTTAACAGTCGTCCAGCGAGGGAGGTTTAAGCAAGTTGCAACATCGTGGGGCATCGGGGGGCTAATTTAGTTAGGGAAATTAAACGTTGAACAGCGTGTCTTTGGATTGTGGGAGGAAACCGGCGTACCCGGCGAAAATCCATGTGGACGCGGGGAAAGCGTGCAAACTGCACACAGCTAATTTACCTAAGCCGGGAATTGAACCCAAGGCATTCTTACTGTGAGGCAGCAGCTCTACTCACCGTGCCACCGTGCCACCAAAACGTCGCCACTATGGAGGCTAAGGCGGCCGGGCGTGGTTCTGGCTACCCACCTCCTCCTGCACCGTGTCGACCTTCATGGGCGCTACTCGCTAACAGCACTTGACCCTACAGTCAGTTAAGACTACCACCCGGGGGGATCTTTGTCAGCTCACTGCTGGACGCGGGTCTCCCCACGCCGTGCCGCTCGTGGGGGTCGTCTCCCCGCGCTGCACCGTGCCAGGAGCGTCACGTGAAATGTGTCGATGGTCATTCGCAGCGTCTGTTAAGTTGGAAATGCTGCAACTGCAACAACTGCACAATAATGTAATGCATCCCCGCCCCGTCTTTGACCGATGTGTTGTGACTGACCAGTGGGCCGCGAGCGCCACCTAGTGGTCCGTGGAGACCAGACCCGAGTGGGCCAAGTGGGCCTTGAGGTGCAAAAGGTTGAGAACCTCTGAGCTATACAATTTCACTGCTCGTGTAAAAATAAAGCGCTTAGGCCCGTAGCAGTGTTATTCCGTTTCATCCTGTGAACAAAGGACACTGCAGTCGTTATGTTTGTCTTCATGGCTTTTACACAAATATGTGACGCTGTCTGTAATGCTCAATGTGTAAAATAAATCATCAGGCACTACACCTGCTTCACGCGAACAAGTACACGGAGTGCAACTGCAACATCGTTTATTTTTGCCAAGTTAATTCCAGCAAGTGAGTTTATATTTAAGCTGGAAGGAGCCGTTGAGCTATGTACCTCTTTTTTACAGTTGTCCGACGGGGCGGGGCAATCAACTTACAAAATCTCAGGGCACCGGGGGCAATTTAGTCAGGACAATTAACCTAGGAAGGGCGGCACGGTGAGTAGCGCTGCCGCCTCACACCAAGAACGCCCCTGGTTCGTATCTTAGCTCGGGTGCCTTTCTGTGCGCAGTTTGCACGGGCGCGAGCCGGGGCCGCGGTGCGGGCGTGGCTGGCGGCGCCGAGGAGCCGTCGCCGGAGCTCGACGGCCGCGGGAGCGCCGTCCACCGTCGCGCCGCCGATGGCTTGCGGACCGAGCAATGAACGTCGCCACTGTGGGGGTTGTTTTGTGACTGAAGGGGGGCGCTATTTACACGCATCTGGCACACTGCGTGAACCTGGCACACTGAGTGAACCTGGCAGTGTAATGTTTTTTGGGGCACTGCTGCTGACAAGTCGCGAGCCTCTGGATGTTTTCAATCGATCTACTGGTTGATGAAGGGCTCCCCGGGTCGGATCTGGGTGTTGATTGAAAGTGTTTCACCCACCTTGGTCACTATGTCAACTGAAGAATGTTTTTTCTTCACAATGACGCCAATGATTGTTTCGAGTTACACATTCTCGGTTTTCACAAATCAATTACCGGGTTTATAAATCGCTTCAATTTGGTTTAGTTACCGAGCTACAGTTGCGTCTTTGAAAACAGTGAAAGCATGTTTTGACACAGGCATAGGTGTGATTTTTTTTGCAAACTTGATGCCTTATGAAAGGTGTCTATTTGGTCTTCAAATATATTAACGCCCGTATTATTGCCAGAAAGGGAAAAAACATCCATCCATTAATTGTCAGAAACCGCTTCATCCTGCACAGGGTCGCAGTGAACCTGAGCCTATCCCGGCAGACACAGGGCGCAAGGCAGGACTATACCCAGGATGGGACGCCAGTCCATCACAGGCCACGGGGGCAATTTAGTCCGCAGGCCAATTAACCTATGCGGCAGCATGTTTTTGGACTGTGTGAGGAAACCAGAGTGCCCAGCGAAAATCCACGCGGACACGGGGATAGAACATGCAAACTCCACACAGAAGGGCACTCGAGCCGGGATTCGCACCCGGAGCCTTCTTGCTGTAAGGTGACAGAGCTGCTCACCGTTCCACGCAGGGGTTAACATGTGATAACATGTCAATAATGAGGTGACAACGTGGTGGCTCGAGCGAGCGGTGGGCGGGGTATGTTAACACATGGGCGGAGTTATATTAATTCAGGGGCGGGTTATGTTAATCTTTGGGCGGGCTATGTTAATAAGCAGGCGGATATACCTTGAGTGGGCGGTGCCTGCGCGTGCTGGGCGGAGGTGCAGCACGTGGACCCCACACGACCGGAGGGAGCAGCAGCTCCTCCATTCATTCGCGCCGCGTGGCCCGCTCCCGCTCACCACGACGACCGGAGGAGAGGGTAACGCGACGAGGTAACGCAAGGAGGTAACGCGAGCCGTGGCGTCCTACTGCACTCACAGCCTACTGCGCCCACGACTTTCGGTCCTTGTGTGAATCCACTGCTGGATGAGGGCCGTCCATCCATTTTCTAAACCGCTTGTACTGGATGGCGGCCACTTTGACAATACCCGGCCGCGTTGGGCTGTGCGGATCGGGTGCCGGCACTACACTGCTGTTGTTGCTATTGTATAAGTAGCGTCAGTATGATTGGCTATGAGTCCGCTGGTATTGTTATCAGGGCCGCCCGTAGTGCCAAGCCTCGTTAGCTCTCGCAAGCTCTCGCAAGCTCTCGGCAAGCTAGAATGGGTTGAGCTTCCGTGATAGACAAGTGTGCGTGTAACAGGTACTATACCCGGTGCAGTTACAACACGGGGCGGAGGAGCGACGCTCACAAGAGCGAGCCGAGCGCCGGGCGGATAAAAACTCAGCGATTTGGCACAGTAGGGAGCAGAGGTGGTGCCCCACTGCCACCTAATGGCGAACGGCGGTTGTTACAGGCGGTGCGGTTACGTGGGTGGGTTACGGTGCGACAATACAGTGCGGCGAAGTATGGTCAAACATTACCCCACCCCCGCACTGCGTGGAGAGGGTCTCATACAGCAGTGGACTGAGAGAACAGTCCCCTGGTGCTGACCTTGCGCCCGCGTGTCGCTCGGCGAGAGCAGTGGCCACGAACGGTCTCGCCCGTGATGCAACCCAGACACGGTGATAGATATTTATTATTACAGCAGAAACATACCCAGTGAGCTTGCAAGTTCTTGCAACATACCCAGTGAGCTTGCAAGCATGCTGGTGCCGGGCTCGCCGCCTGCATTCGGCCTTGGCGAGCCGCGAGCCGGGTGTGGGAGGCCGAGGCTGCGGACACTGACCCCGAGCCGTGGGTTCAAGGTCACGGCGCGTGCCGGGCCGAGTGAGTGGCGCCGCGCGCGTGGCCTAGCGGTCCGGGTGCAGTGTGTGACGGGGTGAACACACACGTGCCACACACACACAAACAACAAAGATCCCCCATATAGACTTAATAGACTGTAGGGTCAAGTGCCGTTAGCGAGGAGCACCTATGAAGGTCGATACAGCACGCGAGGAGGTGGGTGACCAGCACCACGCCCGGCCGCCTTTGTCTCCCGAGTGACGATGTTTACACACCGTGCTTGGTACTGATTTGAGGCTGAGTCGACCTAGGGGAGGCGCACGACCGGTTAAGAAAATCGTCACTGCTGTTGGCCGTTAACGGGATTCGAACTCGGGTCGCCAAGTTTGTAGCCCAGCGCGCTAACCGCTGAGCCACCGCTCCCCACAACACACACTAGCGGTCTCAACTAGGGATGGCAACGGTTTGAAACAGGCTTGCCCCTGTTGCTGAACCAGCCATCATCCCCCAACAAGCCGGATTCCGACCTGGCATATCTACAAGTCAACTTCTAAATCTCACTCAGCACATTGAGGATGGGTTTCAGAAAGGACTGATAACAGGAGCCGTCTTTGTTGATCTGTCTGCCGCATATGACAGTGTGAACCACCGCCTCCTCCTGAAAAAGATCTTGGAGTTGACAAAAGACCTGGTGCTTACAGACCTCATTGGAGCCCTCCTAAAAGATAGGTGCTTCTTTGTTGTCTTGAACAACAAGAAAATTCGCTGGCGACGACAACGGAATGGCCTTCCCCAAGGTAGTGTGTTGGCTCCCCTACTATATAACATCTACACCAACGACCAGCCAATGGACCAGAATACTGAACGGTTAACCTATGCCGACGACCTCTGTGTAACATCCCAAGAGAGTACGTTTGAAGCAGTAGAAGCAAATCTCACCTCAGCACTAGATGAGGTATTCCTCTACTACGAGCGCAACCACTTACATGCCAACCCAGAGAAGACTCAAGTCTGCTCTTTCCATCTCAAGAATCGTGAAGCCAACCGACCTCTTAACATCAAATGGTCTGGAACACCACTTGAGCACCGTACCCATCCTGTCTACCTTGGAGTAACCCTGGACCGCACCCTCTCCTTTAAGGAGCACGTCAAAAACACCAAATTGAAAGTCTGTTCCCGAAACAACATCCTACGAAAACTGGTCAACTCCATATGGGGAGCCACAGCACACACATTAAGATCTACTTCTCTGGCCTTGTGCTATTCCTCTGCGGAGTATGCATGTCCTGTCTGGGAGAGAGCAACCCATGCCAAGAAACTTGACCCGGCGTTGAACAACACCTGCCGCCTGATCACTGGCTGCTTGAAACCCACACACACAAACAACCTGTACCTCCTC
>JAZEWU010000036.1:6724397-6741419 GCA_036362915.1 Geotria australis | reverse complement strand
TGCTCTGTCGTTGTTGACATGTCGTTCTCTCTGCAGCTTTGTGCAGCGCTTTGTGACCCTCGGGTGAAAGGCGCTATATAAATGCTATTATTATTTGCCCCCGGTGCCCTGTGATGGTGTTCCATCCTGGGTAAAGCCCTGCCTTGCAGCCTGTGTCTGCCGGGATAGGCTCAGGCTCCTCGCAACCATGTACAGGATTAAGCGGTTTCTGACAACGAATGGATAAATGTCTGTTGATATGTCTGAGTCCGAGCGTCTCATCTGTGAGGGCGTGTGTGTGCAGCTAACAATACTTGACCCTACAGTCTGGTAAGGCTATATGGGGGATCTTTATCTTTGTGCAGCGGTAATGCAGCGGTTAGCAGAGCTCGCCACGAACCCGGCGACCAGAGCTCGATTCCTGCTCACGACCAACGCCAGCAGCGATATTCTGAACCGGTCCCGGGCCTCTCCTAGGTCGACTCAACCTCAAATGAGTAACCAGGTGCAGTGTGTAAACTTCGCCACCAGGGAGACAAGGGCGGCCGGGCGTGGTGCCGGCCACCCAGCCTCTTCTTGGTGCTCGCTAACAGCCCTTGCCCCAACAGTCTGACAAAGCTATACGGGTGACCTTTGTGTCGCCGGCGAGGATGTCTGTGTGTGCCTTCACCTGTAAGTGAGGTTGTATCTGGGAGTGAATTTTCCGACATGAGTCCTGTTTCCGGGCTTCCAGACGCAGGACAGCGACACGAGGTCCGGGGTCTCGCAGCTCACAGACAGCGGAGACGCGGGCGGCTCTGAGACGGACACAGAAACACAGCGTCACGGGGACACGCACACACGCAAACGCACAGTGACACGCAAACGTACATTGAGGCAAAAGGGAGACGCGCACTCCATCATACGTAGACACATATACCCCCCCGCGGAGCCTTTAACAAACCCCCTCGTTTACACACCACACCAGGCACTCATTTGAGGCTGAGTCGACCTAGGAGAGGCCCAGGAACGGTTCGGAAAATCGTCGCTGCTGTTGGCCGTGCGCGGGAATTGAACTCGGGTCGCAGGGTTCATAGCGGCGCGCTAACAGACTGTAGGGGGTCAAGGTAGAAGCGTTCACGTCGCGATCCCTGTCAGGTAGTACTTGGTATTGCCTGCGAATTCTACCAAACACTTCGAAGCCAAGCTGAAAGACGACGATGTCCAGAAGCTAGCCATCGTGCTTCGAAGAATCGCAAAGAAGAAGAACAGACTGTAAGGTCAAGTGCTGTTATAGCGAGCACCTATGAAGACCGACACGGCACACGAGGGGGTGAGTGGCCAGCACCACGCCCGGCCGCCTTTGTCTCCCTAGTAGCGATGTTTACTCACCGCACCAGGTACTCATTTGAGGCTGAGTCGACCTAGGGGATGCCCAGGACCGGTTCAGAAAATCGCCAGTGGTGTTGCCCGTGAGCGGGATTCGAACGCGGGTCATAGCCAGGTTTGTAACCCAGCATAGCGCTAACCACTGAGCCAGCGCTCCCCAACAACAACCGCCATTCGCCACTAAGTGGCGGTGACGTCACCACGGCGCCTGTGCCAGGCCATATGCACCTTGAGGCCACGTGAAGTGTGTCATGGGCTGCCTGACCGAGATGACTGGCAGATGCACCACCTGAGCTGCCTACTGTGCCAACTTGCTGTGCTTTGGCCGCTCGGCGCTCCCCAGAAACACACGCACAGATACTCGCACAGAGACCCTGCGACAGAGAGCGACGCTCACCTCCCACATAGACGACAATCCCGTTGCACACCGCGTCGTCCGCCTTGAAGCACTCCAGGTTGTTTCCGCTCGGCGGAGACAGGGGCAGCGCGGGGAGGGACACGGACAGAGACCCGGGGCGCGCGGAGAAGGCGAGCCCCGCGGGAACCCGCCTGGCGTTCAACGTCCAGTAGAGAGACGTGGAGGCGGCGGGATCGCGGAGGAGACACGTGGCGTTGACGGCGTCGCCCAGCGCGGACACGATGTCACGCGGATCCACATCGCAGTCCCAACCTGACACAGAGTTAGGGGAGCGCGTGAGAGAGTCAGGGGAGGGAGGGTGGGAGGAGAGGGAGAGAGTGTGGGGAGAGACGGAGGGGAGAGACGGAGAGTGGGGAGAGAGTGCCCGAATAGAGAGAAATAGAGGAGGGAGAGAGAGAGAGAGGGCATAGAGGGGAGAGCATGCGGAGAGAGTGCAGTACACAGCAACAGGGTGGATGTCCACGTGTGTGAGCAGTGGCGTAGCGTGGGCAGGGCCACCGGGGCGGTTGCCCCAGGCGCAACATTCTTAGGGGGCGCAAAATTTCAAAAGAAAAAAATAAAGTCGTAATAATAAATAAAAAAAAGCGCGCCCTGCCCCTCACACAGAAAATCTCCCAATGTTCGAACATTCTACACAGTTTTTCAACGTGACGGGACGAATGAATGTTGCCACGAAACATTTTTTTCTGTGATAATTTGCTTGCCGACGCAGTAGTAATTTCTTATTCAATACTGGACTGGTGGAAGGGACTCAGGGCGTGCTAACGGTCCACGGGTTAGGGGGCGCAATACTTGCCTTGCCCCAGGCGCTGGCAACCCACGCTACGCCACTGTGTGTGAGTACAGTAGAGAGAGGTGGGGCAGAGAGGAGTGAGTGGATAATAGAGACGCCACATCTGTGAGTGTGCTGAGTAACGTGTGACGAGTGGGTGGGTGAGCGGGTGGATGAGAGCTGAGCGGGTGGATGAGTGATACGTGAATAGGTGTTCGGTGAGTGGTGGCTGAGCGGATTGGGTGAGTGCTGCGTGCTAATACCTTGACACGTCTTCATAATTAAAACAGTGAGCACGATTAATCCCCACGTGCGATGCATCGCGGGTAGCTGCAGGCCGAGGTCATGGGAGCGTTATGTCCTGTAGAAAGAAAGCGAGGTAGGTAGTAGTGAGTTGCTGAGTTGCAGAATTAATTCGCGGGGTGGGTGGGTAAGGAGGTGAGTTAGTGAGCGGATAAGTGAGTGGGCGAGTGCGGTCGGTGTACAACGATTGGTGAGTGAGTAGATGACTGAGCGAGCGAATAGGTATACAAGGTGAATGGGTAAGTATGTAAGTGAGAACGTGAGTGGGTGAGTACATAAATAGATGAGTGGGGTGACCAGGTGAATGGGTGACTAGGTGAGTGGGTGACCAGATGAGTGGGTGAATGCGTTTGAGTGGGGTGAGAATACGCGTGGGTGAGTGAACGGATGGGTGAGTGGCTGTGTGCACCAGTGTGAGAGTCGGGGTTGAGTGCGTGACGACTCGCGCGAGATAGTGGCTCTGGCCGGCGACTGGCGTGGTTTAGCAGCGGATGCGAGACCCACAGGAAAATAGATTGTTTTCCGAAAACTGCAATTCCGGGATGTGGGGGTGAATCACCGAGGCTCGCGGACTAATGCTCACAGAGCCAGACTCAGGCTCCCACAGGGTTCAGTGTTAATCACTGAGGATCATATCGGGTTCAGTGTTATTTACCGGCTTGTTGACGACTGGATGGAGATTGACACAACTCCCTTCGTCTCCGCGTGTCTTCCTCTGCCTCTTTGTCTCCCTTCGTCTCTGTTTGTCCTCCTTTGTCTTCCCCGTCTTCCTCCGTGTGTCCCCGTGTCTCCGCGTATCTCCCTCCGTGTGAGTTCCCGTAAAGGGCGGAAACTTCCCGCCATTGACACTCGGCGAGCGGAGAAGGGGGTGAGATTCGACGTCGTGACGTCACTCAAGCGAACCGGCCAATCGTCTGTCAGGATTTCCGGACGGAGACGTCACGTAGAACGATTTCCGCGATAAGAAATGTGCGTGGTGACGTCAACGCGCACGCACCACGCTGTGTAAACACTCGTGCGTGCTGAGTGTTACGTTCAACGTCATTGGCTACAATCCCTGCATGCAATAGGCCAATTTATTCGTGTCGTCATCACGTAAACGCAACCACTTCAAAAAGAGAGGAGGGGTGGAGAGAGGGGGAGGGATAAATGATCGAGGCTTTACGTGTTCCAGGTACATCGATGTATATAATAATTATAATTTTACATTAATAACGCGCACATTAATTCACTGTCGAAGGTACTCATTCGACAAGAGAACGACTCAGAGGCACGAGGAAAGCACAGAGAGGCGGAGGAGGCAGCCAGGCGGTTTGCCGGAGCCATATTGCCACACACTGCTTCCTATATATTAGGATGTTATCGGTCAATTAATTAATGTGTATTTTTTTAAGTTGTGGGAGGAAACCGGAGAGCCCGGAGGAAACCCACGCAGAACAGGGGGAGAACACACAAACTCCACACAGAAAGGCGCCCAGGGTCGGAATCGAACCTGCTCGGCAAAGACCATTCTTTCTGAGGCGCAGATGTTACCACTGCGCCCCCTGCCGCCAGGGTGGCATGGTGGCAGGGTGGCGTGGCCGTTTTAATTGTCATCAATTCGCATGTTGTGTCAATGCAGGAGTCCCGTGGGAGTCAAGGTAGAAGCGTTCACGTCGCGATCCCTGTCAGGTAATACTTGGTATTTGCCTGCGAATTCTACCAAACACTTCGAGGCCGAGCTGAAAGACAACGATGTCCAGAAGCTGACCATCGTGCTTCGAAGAATCGCAAAGAAGGAGTCCCACTGGGTATTTTTCTGCTGTAATAATAAACACAATAATAAGCTGAGTCGACCTAGGGGAGGCCCAGGACGGGTTCAGAAAATCGTCACTGGTGTTGGTGGCCGTGAGCGGGATTCTTACTCGGGTCATAGCCGGGTTTGTAGCCCAGCATAGTGCTAACCGCTGAGCCATCACTCTTCACAAACTCCACACGCAAAGACACACTGCTTCTTAGCGATTCTTCGAAGCAGCGCGATGGTCAAATTACAGTTTCCCATTTTCTTACACAGACACACTGATAAACAAGGACACAGACAAATACAGAGACACACTCACTCATCTACTCACCCACCCACTCACTCACCCATCCACTCACCGACCCACTCACTCACCCACTGTTCTCTCTCTCTCCCCCCCTTCCATCTGGGTGCATGTAGGTACATGTATGTACATGTATGTAGGTACGTGTATGGCAACAGCTGCAGCCACACCGGCATCCAAACAGGGAAATGAAGGAGCAGGCGAGAGTAGCGAGCAGGCGAGAGAAGCGAGCAGTGATCTAAGAACATTTTATTGGCTGAAAAGCAACATACTAATAAGTCTAAACAAGCGTTTCAACGTGGGAATATCACTTGCATTGAAATATCACAGGTGACAGCAGCTGAATAAGTGTGGAGAGATGTATGCTGGCAATCACACCGCGACAGAAAAATAAAAATGAGTGTCTGAGCACAGAGAGAAATTAGAGACATCTTCACTGTTAGGTAGACTTGGGCAGGAACGTGCGTCTCGAAGGGACGACGGCAGATGGACGAGACTGGCGATGGAATAGTAGCCAAAGGATGGAGCATAATAATAATAATAGCATTTATATAGCGCCTTTCACCCGAGGGTCACAAAGCGCTGCACAAAGCTGCAGAGAGAACGACATGTCAACAACGACAGAGCACGGAAAATCAGCATGCCTGAGAGTCCCACCACAGTGGAGATGGATATCCGCTGGTTGGCTGTGTCGGGTGGAGGCGTGTTTACGACACTTGTTTTTACGTGACCTGACTCATAAAAAGAGCTGTACTAAGGAGAGGATGTGTTTATTTTATAAACGGCGCGAGCGGGCGGGCGAGGGCATGCGCGCGGGGAGGGGAGCCCCTGCGCCCCTCTGCCGCCTGAACGTCGGGGACGGGCACACGGTCCTCCCGCACGCCGCGTGGCGCGGCACCGCGTAGCTCGGCGCGTGCTCGACACGTCACTTCCCCAGCTGCTCCGGGGTGCTGAACGTCTCGTACACGTTCGCCGCAAAGTTTCGCACCGTCTCCATGGTGAGCAGCTCCTAGAGAGACGAAGGGCGGTGTGTGGCAATATGTTGGCGCCGGCAAACCGCCTGGCTGCCTCCTCCGCCTCTCTGCGCTTTCCTCGCGCCTCCGAGTCGTTCTGTCGTCGCATGAATACCTTCGACATTGAATGAATATGTGTGCGCTATAAATGTTAAATTATTATTACTTAAAAGAGAGAACGCTCAAACTCGGAATAGATGGGTCAGGAAACCTATTTACAGTGGTACCTCGCATTTACGATATTAATTCGTTCCGGAACACACGTCGAAATGTGAAACCATCGTAAAACGAGACCAATAATACCTTGGTACAGTAAGAGCGGCACACGCGTGTTTCAAACAAAGGAGAAGTAAACACTGACAAGCACTTTGAGGCTGGCCTGTGAACCCCCCAGGAAGAGTTGGAATCTGTTGCTGAGGAAAGGGATGTCTGGGCCCGCCCTACTTGGCGCGACCCTCACCAGGACAAGCGGTTTAGATGATGGACGGAAGGACGGAGTGAGCCATGCGCCTGCTCACCTGCACGAAGTGGTTGGGCGCGTCGCTGCACACGACGTGACTCTGGCCGTCCAGGACGGGAATGATCTTCGCCAGAGGCAGCGACTCCGACGAGAGGCTTCACAAAAACGCACGAATATCACAGCGACAAACCAGAAACGAGTGAGGGCATTGTCATTACTAAATCCGTCCATTTTCTAGTCCGCTCGTCCTGGTGAAGGTCGCGGCGGTAGCAGTTCAAGGAGGGAGGACCAGACATCCCTTTCCTCAGCAACAGATTCCAACTCTTCCTGAGGGATTCCCAGGCGTTTCCTGGCCAGCCAAAGGATATAATCCCTCCAGCGTGTCCTGGGTCGGCCTCTCGGTCTCCGCCCAGTCGGCCGCGCCCGGTAGACTTGGTAGACTAAACCTGCGTGAGATGTGGAAGAGAGCGCGGGGGGCGGCGGAGCGTACCCCAGCGCGTCCCATCCTCCGCTCGCCCCGCTCCGGTCGCGCTGGAAAGACTCCGCCGCGCCGTCGATCAGACGCGAGAAGCCTCGGTCCAGACACGCGCGCAGCACGGTCCAGAAATCCACGCTGCGCGAGCGGAGAGAAGGGCGGACATTGTAAACGTACGTAGCGCCGCCGTAAACTGTTACGGAACGGAGCCTAGGTTAATTGGGTGGCACCCCGAAGGTGCGTCCACACAATTTCAGAGGGACGCACGTAAATAGGTGCACCTCAGCAAAGTGAAATCGTCGTAGTTTTCAACGACCGAAACACGTTAGAAACGTGTGGTACCGCTGTCGTGATCATAAAAGCTCAACTAATCGCGTTACCGTCGCTGGAGGCCGCGAGTGGCCGCAGCGACGGTCCGCCAGCGAGCACTCCGCAAACAGTACGCGTCCGCGAGTGCCCGCCCTGTACCTGTCCATCATGTCCCTGGTCTCACTCAGCATCTTCAGGGCGGTCAGCTCCTCCTCCCTGGAGGCACACACCTGCACAGCGCCGCGTGTCAACAAATCACCTGCGCCGTCATGGGCGTCTCCACACGTGATCACGATTACGCTGCGGCCATCGACGATCGTCGCCGTTTATGTGCATTCGGTCGCTCGACCGATTTCATCGCGGGCTTTGTTTGCACGAAGAAGCTCGAGCTAGGTGGACAAAACCCAGTTTGGTCTGCTGCCGTCTCCTGGACAGGTCACGGCTCGGTGACGTTTGGGAGTTTCACAGATCGATGCGGTTCGTAAACCCCCGCCTGGATTGCAGCCGTTAACATCACCGCGTCACAAATGAACCACACCCGAGTAAAAAAGTGACGGGAAACTATTTTTACAACCTTCCGCAAAACAGTGGTACGAACGAACGCGGCGTGTTGACGGAGGAGCGGGGGTGACCCACAACCACGGGATCGGACACGCCGGCTGCGATATCTGCAAGATGCCAACATCCTCAAACGTATTTGTCCGTGAGAGATATTTAAACGCGTACCGCGTGGCGCAACTATCAAGCGCACAGGTTCCACAACTGCATTGGGGCCCGTGGACCAGGTGGAGGGGGGCGCCACGGGCCGGGGCCGGGGGCATTCCCCCATTTTATTTCCTGCGCAATCTTCCACGCTGACCGCACCGCGTCGCTGTATCCGGTTCGGCTTTTTCTCTCACGCCGAGTCACGCGAGTCCCGTGGGAGTCCCCGATCAAACACGTTCCGTGCGGAGCGCGAGGGGGGTCGCGGGGGCGCCGACCTGTCCGTCCAGCACGTCGTCCTCCGGCGCCAGCATGAACTTCCCGAAGCCGCCAAGCTCCCGGCGCCCGTCGCCCTCCACTGCGGCCCTGACGCGCGCCACCATCACCTCCAGCTCGTGCAACGTCACGCTCTGCTTCAGAGACACGCTGCGGCACGGACCCGCCGCTTCAAAGCGGGCAGGCGCGGGGAGCCGCGGGCGAGGGGGGCCGCGGAGAGCCGTGGGCACCCTACGTCCCGCGGGGAGCTTCCCGTCTGGCTTGCGCGGGGGGCCTGCCCAGCCCGCGAGCCCAGTGAGCTGCCGGTGCAATAAAAGCGGCCGCGGCCCATTCCGCGGGCGGTGAGGCCGCTCGGCGGCCCGTGTATCGATCGCGGAGCCGTGGCGGTGTCGGGTTTGAACCCTTTATAAGCGTTCATTTTTTTACGTCCTATGTAAGCTTTACTTCCGCACTTATCGATGCACGCTGTGTGTAAATTTGTTTTAGTTAATTTGTTGATTTTAGAGGTTTTTTTATTTATTTCTGTAAAATTGCGTGTTTGTTGTGTCAATGCAGGAAATCCCGTAAAGAGCTTACAAGCTCACTGGGTATTTTTTCTGCTGTAATAATAATAAACAGCTATCTGTCAACTCTTCTGAAACTTTAGAGAGCCAGCAGCAATATTCCCCAAAGGTCATTAGTAGGAAATCCAGGTCAAAGCGGTCGTTTCGGGCAGAAAATATAAACAAGACATGTCGGTAAGAACGTTTCACACGCTTGGAACAAAATCTCCCGTAGTGCGGGTACTCTGCTGGTAATCACGACAACGGCGGTGAGTTGGAACTCGGTGGAGCGCGGAACTGGCGGAGGCGTGCGGGGCGGCACGTACCTGCCCACGACGGCCTGCACGGCACGCTTCACCTCCGTGGTGAGTTCGCTCAGCCCTGCGGACACAAGCACGCGGGCACCAGTGTGCAGCAGCAGCGTATCAGATGAGAGCACGGACGCTCGCAGCTCTGAACGACGAGCTGTCTTCGCGCCGGCGCTCCCACGCCACGCAACTCGCTCCTGTGTCTACGTGGCACCCCGCAAAGGGGGCCTTCATGTATGGCCTCCGCCAATCCCCTCAGCTGACTCCCGCGAGTTTCAAAGGTGGCTATCTGGTCTTGCTACTGTAAGAGGGTTCCTTTCTTCTACCCGTGTCGATTTACAGTGCGTGGGATCCTTTGATCGTTGTTCGAAAATACGAATCGCAAAAAACGAAATGAGAATCCAATTGTGCCAAGCTTGAGTTTAGGAGATGCCTGTCCATAGCTACAATCACAAGTAAGACAGTAAATTCAAACAGGCAACACCGATATATGTTTATTATCCTATTCGGGGTGGGGTGGGGGGGATAGCTGGAGGGGTGCCCTGCATCCGCTCCCTATCTGAGATGCACTGCCGATAACGAGGAACGCGTTATCTCCGATGTCAGCGGGGATCTGGCGCTGCCCGTGCCGTGCCACGCACACACGGCACTTTCCACAAACGGTTCGAAGTTCAAACCTTGGCGTTAGGTTCGGGTTGAAGGCCAGCTTGTAAGGCATCGAACGACACGGCGTTTCACGATCGAGGGTGCGTGGTGATAACGTTAATCGGCGAAACTACCAGACGGTGTGCGCATGCGATGCGGTGTCACGATACACGTACCGTCCCCGAGCAGGTACTGAATAGAAGACAGGTAGCGCTGCTGGACCTCCACGGGGACACGCGTGGCCTGGCGACACACACACGGCCGCGTCACGGAAAACAACACACACGCGCGGGCAACAAACGGGTCCGGAAACTGGAAAACCCAGAGGAAATCCGCACAGAACAGGGGGCGAGAACAAGCAAACTCGGCGCAGAAAGGCGCCTACGGCAGGAATCAAACCGCCTCGGGCAGGACTTTCTTTCCGTGAGGCACCGACGTTCCCGCCGCGCCGCCCTGCCGACAGGGCTTAGAGACGGCGCGAACCGAAATACGGGTTAAAAAACGGCTCCTTCCTTCCTGATTAATAATATTAGCATTTTATGGAGCGCCTTTCACCCGAGGGCCACAAAGCACTGCACAAGGGCCGCGGAGAGAACGGCATGTCAACAACGACGGAAAAAAAACAACAAATAAAAACCACAGCAACAAAAATTAAATGATTAAGGATGCTTCAAATACACAGAAAGGTCGTGAAACTGGCAATCTTAAGAGCGGCAAAAAGCTGCCAGCGTCCCCTAAGATGGCCGTCACTTTCACGTGACCTAAACTCATAAACAGAGCTATACTATGAGAGAGGATCTATAAAGAAGGTGAAAGTGGCAAGGGCTCGAGGCTCTGGCTGAAGTTACCAAGTGTTGCAAGCGAGCGTGCTGTGCCTAATCCTGCTCCACGTGTTCGTGATTAAAGGGATCAGCGGCCCATGGGACGCGACCCACGCCGACGACTACAGCCCGCGGCGACCTCCGTTCCCGGCAAGGGCCGGCGGGGTCAGCGAGGTGCGAGTGCCCACCTCGGGGCCCCGCGTGCTGGACACGGCGTTGTCCAGGTAGATATAGCCTCCCACGATGTTGAGCTGCACTCGCAGCATGACGACGAGCGTGCAGGCGCCGTACACGGCCACCAGGCTCCGCGTGAAGCCTGCGCCGCACACACAGCAGTGCTACTCCACGCGGCCCCCCAAGGCAGCCGCACAACAACAACCGCCGTTCGCCACCGAGCGGCGGTGACGTCACCGTGCCAGGCGGCCAGGAGCACCTTATTGATATTGATCGATATCAATAAACATCTCCTCTTTATGTTTTCCGCTCGAACGACCGCTTTGACCCGGATTTCCTCCTTATGCCCTTTGGGGAATATTGCTGCTGGCTCTCTGAAGTTTCAGAAGAGTTGATAGATAGATAGATGTTTATGATTACAGCAGAAAAATACCCCAGTAAGCTTGCACACTCTTTACGGGATTCCTGCGACACAACAAACATGCGAATTGACGCAACAAAAAGGCCATAAGGCCACGCAGCCACGTGGCGAGTCAAGGGAGATGCATTTATAGCCGCTGACTGTGACGCCTATTGTTGTCTTAGCTAAATTGACTCCTAAAGCATAGATTTTAACTTTACCAACCCCTTGCATTTACTCATTTGAGAGAACAGCACAATGCGGTCAATATCACATCAGGAAAGCTTAGTATTCTATTGGATTACTCACTCAGGATTTTAAGATCTTCCCATATTTCCAGCTTGTTTGCAGGTCTTTGGGCAACAGGAGCAGCAGCAGCACTCGGTGTTACACACTCTCACCATGACGCCAACAACACACTTCACAAGCTGCACACCATCACTCACCATCAACAAACACCATTCATGACACCGCCGCCCACAATCCTGCATCGTCGACCATTCACCCCCACCCCCCCACATGCTCACTGTTCTGCACGGTCAATATCACGCTCACCGGACCCCGCTCACCATCAGAACACACCACACGCTGCTCACCATCACCGCCACACGCCACTCACCGCGTCTCACTTAGCATCACCACACCCCGCTCACGGTAACCGCATCCCAGCTCGCCGCTCGCCGTCACCACACGCCGTTCCCGCACACTCCCCAGGGTTCAGAGTAACGATGTTCTCGTCCAGTGAGTGCTTATAAAGATCGTGACGTCAAACAGTGTTGCGTATTTTTAAGACTTTAAAGTTAAATTATTTGCCCGCTTTTACGGTACGGTAATAATAATAATAATTTGTGCTTGTGTTTAATTTAACTCGGGAGAGTCTCACCGAGCATGAACACATTTCCATGAGGGTCTTCCAATATGGTATTTGGCTTCCTCCGTATTTGGGAATGTCTGCATGCGGGAGGAACTAAAGTACCCGGAAAAAACCCAAGCCAAAGGATACCGTTAAACGCTCCGTAAACAGACAGGTTCACGAACCCACTTATTGCACTGCAGTCACCCAGCGGGTTTTTGGGCGTCACAAATATTCACGACCCCAACAACCCTTTCCTCACAAGAGGTGGGTGACAGGTGAGCGCTACGGCGCCCGACTCTCGGCCGGGCTGCGTCTCGGGCGCACGCGTGACGGGGGGCGGCTCGCCTGGCGCGCAGGGCGGCCGTCAGGCTCTCGCAGTCCAGCTGCTTGCTGATGTTGTCGCGCAGCGTGGGCAGCATGGAGAGCACTGCACGCGACGCACGCAACGCCCGCCGCCGTTACACGGAGACGCCACACGCCGCGCGGCGCCCGTCGCCGCGGAGACGCCGCGGGGCTAAACCGCGCGCTCTGCCCACCCGTCATGTTGCACGTGCGCTGGTTGCTCTCGAAGTGGTGCACGCGGCGAGCGTGGGCGATGTAGGCGTCCGCCTCGCGCTCCTGCAGCTCCAGCAGCTTGCGGCGCGCCATCCGTCCCAGCACCAGCACGCCTGCGGGCACGCAGCGCCAACGCACGCACACGCGCGGCACTCAGCGACGCTCCCCGGCGCTCAGCGACGCTCACCGGCCACGCAGTGTCGTGCACACAAACGTGTGCTGTGACAGCAAGCGGTGTTCGCAGGTGTTGTTAAACTCGGGTCGGTCGCCCGAGCTAAAGAAACAATGCAGTTTCACGCGTCTCAATAGGTCCAAAAAAACACTTGCTCCATTATATAAACTGTGTAAATGTTCATAGCCACGGGAGAGAGAGCTGGCTTCGCAGGCCTGCAGTGGCCGAATCCTCCCAATAAATGTTGTAATAATGGACTTCAATTTTCATCTAAAACAGAGCATCAAACTGTAAACAAACATTCTTGTATACATGACTAAACAATTCTGAAACTATTGTGGAATTGTCTGTATCCCGAACATCGCTCATGGCGGGGGGGGGCTGCAATGGTCTGGTTTGCTCCACGGTCAGAGTGAACGATGGTAAAATACTATCTAAACTTTACCGCAAGGTTTAACGTGAAGGCTTTCGTGGCCAACGTTGTCCATAGTATACCACATTTCCCGGGTTAGGCCACGTAACGCAGGGTGGTGTTAAATTTGGTAAAACGTATCAGTGTATTTGCGGAGCAGTGTTAAACACCGCCATAAAAATTAACCTAAGCAACAACAACACCGACCGCCCACTCGACTCGGTGACACATTAACCCCGTGACGTTCTCACTGCCGCTGGCTGTTCTCGTGGCCTGTAATACTGCGCTGTGGACGGGAGGGTTAGTAGATCACCGCACCAATGGCATGGACGTGAATGAGATAATAATAATCAATCCATCCATCCATTTTCTAAACCGCTTGTCCTGGTGAGGGTCGCGGTGGCAGCAGTCCAAGGAGAGTGGACCAGACATCACTTTCCTCAGCAACAGATTCTAGCTCTTCCTGGGGGATGTTTTTATTATTATCTCCAGGAAGAGATAATTATAATAACATTACATTTATAACGCGCACATGGGCGGCACGGTAGCGTAGTGGGTAGCGCTGCCGCCTCAGAGCAAGAAGGTCCCGGGTTCGAATCTCGGCTCGGGGGCCTTTCTGTGTGGAGTTTGCATGTTCTCCCCGTGTCCGCGTGGGTTTTCGCCGGGCACTCCGGTTTCCTCCCACCGTGACATGCTGCCACGTTAATTGGCCTACTGAGTAAATTGCCCCAGGTGCCCTGCGATGGACTGGCGTCCCATCCTGGGTATAGCCTTATATTACGATGTTATCGGCCAAATAATTAACGAGTTTTTTTTATTGTGGGAGGAAACCGGAGAACCCGGTGGAAACCCACGCAGAACAGGGGGCGAGAACACACAAACTTCACACAGAAAGGCCCCCAAGGCGGGAATCGAACCACATCCAAGTGGGCCACAGTGACGTCACCGCCACTTTTGCACGGATTCGCAAAAGGTTGCGAATCCGTGCTCTCTAACAGGACAGTGTCTGGTGCAGTCACTTCCACCACCATTGCAGCGCCTTGATCAGCCCAGCCACAGACACTACAACACAGCAACGTGACCCCCACTCCCGCGCAAACCACTGCCGTGCAGCACAACCGTCGTTCGCCACAATTGGCGGTGACGTCACCACGGCGCCTGTGCCAGGCCAGGTGCACCTTGAGGCCATCACGCAGTCGAAGGCTCGCTGACAGGTCATGGGACAGACCCGGGTGCACATCACACTACTACAGTGCACTACCAAACAGCACCGTGCCACCCTCACCGCCCGCGCTCCTCACCTCCGACCAGGGCGCCCGCGAATATCAGCTTCCTTCGGTGGCGCTTGAAGAACCCACCCAGTGCTGACAACATCGCTCCCCACTCCAGGGGCCCCCGCCGCCCCCAGGAAACCCTTCTATCCCGCTGGGGGTGCTTCTAGCTCGCCGCGACCCCCGCTAGCTCCGGGTAGTCTCCGCCGCCCGTGTTCCACCTCGCTCCGTCTCTCCACGCCGTGGTTTGGCACGGCGATCTTTCTGACACACACACACCCTGGTTGGCGCGGCCGCGCAGCGGCCACGTTGAGTCGGGGAGCGCGCGGCTGCAGCGCGCCGCCGTACATCGGGGTCCCCGTCCCGCGCGCCCCGCCCCGCGCGCCGCCGACGGCCTCGCGAGTCGCGCGGCTCCCGACCCAACATGGCGGGCCCGGCGCGCGGAGCCCTACCGCGCGTGTGGAGGGTGACTGCCGCCTCCGCGCTACGGACTCCGGGCGACACGGTGAGCGGGGGACGGGGAGCGACGGTGAGCGGTGGACTGGAGCGACCCCCCTGGTGCGACCCCCTGGAGCGACCGCCGAGCCACATGGAGCGCCGGGAGTCAGGCCCTGGCCCTGGCGACGCGCCGGACACGGAGATGTGGATGCAGCAAGCCTTGGATATGGTGCTGCTGCCGTTTGACGGCTATCACACGACAGCCACCACACAACCACATCCACGCTGTTTCTTAGTTCATAATTTTCACATGGGCGGCACCCTGGCGTAGCGGTGAATCTCAGCTCAGGTGCCTTTCTGTGCGGAGTTTGCATGTTCTCCCCGTGTGCGCGTGGGTTTTCGCCGGGCACTCCGGTTTCCTCCCACAGTCTAAAGATATGCTGCCGCATAGGTTAATTGGCCCTGTGACGGACTCCAGTGTTTTATAAGTTTGTGAGCATGTTACGCCGCTCCGTGGGGAGAAGTGGCACTGCATTGTACGTACGCATGCATTCTATAAGAATTTATAATTTTTTAATAATTTTCAATTTATAAGGCGCACATACTCATTCAATGTCGAAGACTCGGAGGCGCGAGGAAAGAGCAGAAGCGGAGGACGCAGCAAGGCGATTTTGCCGGCGCCGACATTCCACACAGAGAGGCGCCCAAGGCCGGAATCGAACCGCCTGTTCCAAGGCCCTCCCCTGGGTCAACTCCTTAACCGGTAGCTGGTGCGGTGTGTAACACAGCCCTGAGGAGCCCAAAGGCAGCCAGCCGGGCGTGGTGCGGCCCACCAACCTTGGGGTGAGTCTGTCGGCCTGGGTAGGTGCTCGCTTTTAGCGGCTTGCCTCAACAGTCTGTTAAGCCTACACAGGGGGTTATGGGCCCCTTTTTTGCCAGTGTACAACAAATAATGTAAAGTCTACAAGGTTTTAGCTTTTCTGGCAATGGCAAACTGGAACCTTTGCAAAAAGGTGCCCATTTGACGTTTTAAGATCTTAACACGTCTCTCATTGCCAGAAAAGGTAAAACCTTGTATATTTCACTACGTGGGGGATGTTTGTGTGTGTGTAGGCGCGGGGGGCCCTGGCGCGGGGAGAGGTGCCTGTCGGGTGCCTCCTGGTTCACGCGGGTCGAATCATCGGCCGCGGCCGCAACCAAGTGAACGAAACCAAGAACGTGAGTGTGGCGCCCGGCGTGGCGCTCAGCAATCCGGCACGGTGGGGAGCACAGGCGGCGCCCTAGCCAGTCATCTCAGTCAGGCAGCCAATGCCACCTGGGTCTGTCCCATGACATCCTGTCAGCGAGCCTTCGACACTCTGCGTGACGGCCTCAAGGTGCATCTGGCCTGGCACAGGCGCAGTGGTGACGTTACCGCCACTTATTGGCGAACGGCGGTTGTTGTTGTTGGTGAGCGGCCCGGTGCCCGGCTTTGAGCACGCAGTCGTTACCAAACCCGCCAGTGTCATTCACTATTCTCTAGAGGGTTGGGGCCACTTTCGCAGATAAGACGTCAGTCTGAGAACCGCACACCGCCCGCAAGACGAAATGATGCAATCCTTTACGCGATGTTATACGACAGCTAGGTTAACTAAATCTAACTTGTGCACGTTCAATTAAACAACATAGGCTTAATTGTTAGAAATCAAAAATGTCAATTCGCATGTTTGTTGTGTGAATGCAGGAATCCCGTAAAGAGCTTGCTAGCTCACTAGGTATTGTTCTACTGTAATAATAAACATCTATATGTATGAAGCCACTTAATCAAGGTGCACGTATTGTCGGGGGCCGCACTTTAGGCCACCAGTGGCTCGCGGGCCTCGCAACGAATACCCACCGCCGCCGAGTTTTAACTTTTCTTAACCTGTGACGCCGCCGCCAGGCGACGCGCCACGCCGAGCTGGTGGCGGTGGACGAGGCGCTGGAGTGGTGCCGGGCCCGCGGCCTCCCCGCAGCCGGCGTGCTGCGGGCCTGCGCCCTGTACGTGACGGTGGAGCCCTGCGTAATGTGCGCCGCCGCCCTGCGCCTCCTGCGTATCCTCCACATCTCTGCTCGCGGTCTCTCTGTTGCGAGTCGCTCGCTCGCTCGCTCGCTCGCCGTGTCTCCGTGCTCGGTCACTCGCTCACGCTGTCACCGCACCGCTCCTTGTCCGCTCCTTCCCCGCTCCTTGACGGAATCTTCACCGCTCCTTGTCCGCTCCTTGACCGCTCCTTGACCGCTCCATGACCGC
>JAZEWU010000036.1:6706905-6724114 GCA_036362915.1 Geotria australis | reverse complement strand
CATTCTCTGTGCAGGGGAACGCGGCAGGTGTAGCGTGCGGCCGTTATTCCCGCGGCAAGCCCGGCGTGTGTTGGTACGTATCGATGTAACGTGTTTTCTTTTATGCAACAATCATAACAACGTGGGGAGAACGTGCAATTTTCGCCGGGCACTCCCGTTTCCTCCCACAGTCCAAAGCCACGCTGCTGCATGGGGACTAAATTGTCAGCGTGTTGCAATCCGTCCATGGCGACGCGCCGGAGCTCCCGTCCTCCACAAGCCAGACGGGCCGCGTAACGCGTCGTCGTGATGTGTGTGCCGTCGCCGCAGCGCCGCACCCCAAGGTGAAGAAGGCCGGCGACCGTCCGGGCGAGCTCGCCGGCCCTCGCCCGCTCTCGGCGCTCTGACGACGGGCCAGGAAGCGGTCGCGTCGCCTCTGCGGCGCGTCGGGCCGAAGGGCGAGCGGTTACGGCGGTCTGCGCCGTGGCCGTCGCCGGCAGGGCGCCTGGTGCCGTACGCGGCCCTAACGCGGCACCGGGGGAGGCGGGGGTTGGTGGGTCACGCCGGCAAACCCACCACGGCCGTCGAGGTGGCTGCTCTACTGCAGCAGCCACTTCAGTTTCGTTTTTGTGTCCTAACGTCCATCCATCGATCTAGGCTGCACACAACCACCCAACTCGGTAAAGCCAGATTGTACTTTGATTGGAATCCATCTGAACCCTGGTTCTGTCATTAGCTATTCTGCTCAAATTTTGCTGAATTTTAGGTACTCAAAATGTTGATGGAATAAGGATACTCGTCTGCATTTTTAAGCTAAAGTAATCAAAAATTAAATCGTCGGCTTTGTAGACGGAGTTACCGTAGTGGTTATAGTAAGAAGTTTTGTTCTGGTTTTTGGTTGTTTGTGTTTTGCTATTAATTTAATACATTCTAACTATTGTAACAACTCTGGGTGCTCAATTTAGAACTAAACAGGGAAGAGATACCTGTAGGAGGCGAGCTCTCACCCATACTACAGGGATCTGGGATGTGAGGTTGGTGGAATCGTGGGTGTGCTGAACGCACTGGAACCAGCAGGAAAACGCACACATTTTCAGGAGTAAGAGAACTGTGTAATAACCCCACGTTTATTAATAACCAGTGTTTGTGTAGCTGAAACACCACAACAATACAGAACAGCAGCACACAAGCACGATACACTATTATTATTTGTTATGCAAGGTTACGGCATTCAGCAGTAGTTTTCAAAGATATATATCAGTCACTCGTGTGCACTTTCCTACAATATATTTTATGTAAAAACCAGTCTCATACGTAACCAGAGCTCGCAGTCCCAAAAACCTCTTCCGGAGGCAGGCCACGCCTTCCCACGTGTTGCGTTTGGTGGCAACGATGCGCACAGGGATTCTCCCGAAGTTGTCACTGAATCGGTGCACCAGGCCTCCGCATCACCAACGCCTTGGGTTGCTCCTGGGCATTGAGAATATTGCATGCGTCGCGAAAAGTCGCTGTCAGCGTCTCTCTCATCAGGGGGTGTTTGAAAGTATCTGGGCGATTCTCAAGTCTAAACCTCTCCTGGAGCCCAATTATTGCCCCCTCAAGTCGGGGGATCTTTAAACGTCTGCACCTCTCTCGGAGTGTGTTGTACTTAGCCTGCCCTGACAGGGAGGCCTTCTGTCTCTCCTGCTCTTGGAGGTGGTCATCTTCTTCTTTGCAATTCTTCGAAGCACGATGGTCAGCCTCTGGACATGAAACCAGTGGCGTATCTACGGAAAATAGCGCCTATGGCAAGCACTGAAATTGCACCCCTGTCCAAACATCTGACACCCATCTTTTAGATAACTTTACCATAATATCAGCTCAAAAATACAAGTGGTTTAACAATCTGGCTATCCTAGTGCTTCTCGCCCATGATAATCGGACAGATCATACATCTGAAGAAACGTTTTTTTCCACTATCTGAGGATGGCTTGTGTCTGACTTTAATAGAAAGTGCTTAGTGGCACCCCACTTCAAGTGGCGCCTAGGGCACGTGCCATACCTGCCATAACCTACATACGCCTCTGCATGAAACCTTGGCTCGTCTCCCTCTCTGATTTAATGCACACGACTCTGACCTCACGTATTCCCTGTTGCTCAGCCTGTCTATAAATGCATGCAGGCATTCACTGCTTCTAGTGTGTCTCTCTCCACTCTCCTCCCTGCTTCTCTCCCTGTGCTGTCTCTGCTCTCCACTTCCTGGTCCCTGCCTACTCGAAGGCCTGATTTGTAACCTGTCAAGCCCCTACCAGGGGTGGTGCCTCCAATAAAGCTCTCGAAAGTTCTTGTGGCTGGCACATCAACGAGTATGAACTCATTCCTTACCGAGTCACGAGACAATAATCAGCAATAAACGTGTATGATTCATTCTAATTAGCAATAAACAGGTATTATTCAGTAAAATTAGCAATAAACAGGTAATATTCAGTAAAATTAGAATTAAACAATTATGACGTTCACCTATCTAGCACAAGCACGAATCACAAGCGGCCTCCTGTATTATCTCCTTGGCAACAGCTCGGATTTTTTTGGACAGGTGTAACCATTAAACTCGAGGATGAGATCAACAGACTTTTTCACCCACTCTCCCTCAAACACACATATATAAAGGATATACACATATACCGCAAGTCAACCACGTTTATGCCCGCGTTTGTGGCACCTGCAATAACTCATTGAAGCAAGATGGCTGAAATATTTCGCACAAGAAACTTGTCACTTACAGGAGCTACTTGTATTTATCACGTTTCCCAAGACCTATCAATAAGGCTGCAACACGCCATAAGGACATTTTAAACAGTGCTTATACAAAAGCCGCTCTCTTGCACTTGGCCGATGGTATATCCCCGACCTGCATATGCCAGAATCGAAAATTGTACATGTTGAATGCCGTTGGTGTAAATCAAAGCTACCAGCATACCGCCATGTCCTGCACTACCTACAACAGCACGTCACCTCCTCAATTCTCCTCCCTTCAGTTCGCATATCGCTCATTCTACTATGACAGCCCGACCTAAAATCAGGAGACTGACAACTACCGATTCTTCTTCTTAGCGATTCTTCGAAGCAGCGCGATGGTCAAATTACAGTTTCCCATTTTCTTACACAGCCCCTTGCATTTTCATTGAACTCCGCAAGGTCTTTTGAGCTGCAGAGGTTCGGTAGTAGAGCACAGACAAGGCAGTGTACCATAGTATGGTCTGCTTCTCCACATTCGCAGGTGGTTGGGCCGGTCTTGTAGCCCCATCTGACCAAAGCATCTTTTGATCGTCCCGTTCTAGTTCTCAGGCGGTTGAGTGTCTTCCACTGAATCCATGGTGCATCTGAGCCAGGAGGGAAGTCTTCAGCAGGTGGGATTCCCATGCCAGTTGCAGGAGGGTCACTCTGAAGCTTTTCCATCCAGAGCTGGAGTCTGGTTTCCCCTCGAGATGTTGTTAGGGGCTGCACATGGCTGAGGAAGCTTTTTCTTGACTTCAGTCGTTGGGCCGTTATATCGAGAGCATGATTATAAAGCAAACACACAGTGAGAGGCTATTACACAGACCGAGGGACAAAGAATGGCGGGAGCTGGCTTGCAATGTTTATTGTCCTCTCTCGCTAAGTAATTATGGTTCCTGAACATTGATGGGGATAAAATCAGTGCAGCAAAGCTAGTTTATACTAGAGCTGCAATGGCGTACCTCAATTGAGACAGGCAATGCGCAGGGGGTCAGCTAACAATGCGAAAGCGAGCAAAACTAAACTATTCACAATGATGTCAGGTTGTCTGAACAAGGCAGTCAACCAATGCTCTACATTTACACACGTTATGTAAATACAATCAAAGGGGAAAGGTCATTAACGTGAAATAACAATCAATCATTATAATGATAGTCAATAGGCATGTGTGCGCGTTATAAATGTCAAATTATTATTATTCAGGGCAACTGCAATTAATGGAGACAGCCAAAATAAACTGGAACTCCTTTCAACACAAGAGGGAAAAAGTCTCAAAATATGCTCAATGAATAAAAATAATTTTACATTTATAACACGCACATATTCATTCAATGTCGAAGATATTCATTCGACGAGAGAACGACTCGGAGGAGCGAGGAAAGCGCAGAGAGGTGGAGGAGGCAGTGACGCGGTTTGCCGGCACCAACATTGCCACACACTGCTTCCTATATATATTACGATGTTATCGGCCAAATAACTAATGTGTATTTTTTTGAGTTGTGGGAGGAAACCGGAAAACCCGGAGGAAACCCACGCAGAACAGGGGGAGAACACACAAACTCCACACAGAAAGGCGCCCAAGGTGGGAATCGAACCGCCTCGGGCAAGACCATTCTTTCTGTGAAGCGCAGATGATGACAAATACACCGGTGTGCATTGCTGCAATGAGAGGAGCCTGTAAATAAGGCGACCACTATAGATATTCTTTGTTGCAAGCTCCAAGTTACACATTTTATCTGCACAACACGAATGCCTTTTACGCCTTATTTCAGCTTATTGGACCACTCTTCTGAAACTTCCGAGAAGCTAGAAATATTCTCGAAAGCTCATCACGAAGAAATCCAGGTCAAAGTTATTGTGTCAGCAGAAGACATCGACACGAGGTGTCAGAAGAACGTGTCACATGCTTGTAACAGGATCACCCGTTGGGCGGGTACTCTGCTAGTTCGTCATGAGAAGCCTTTAAATAAGACGAAGGCTATGGAGATTGTCTCGAGCTCCAGGTGAAGCATCTTGCCAAACTCCATTTACAAGTGTTGGCCCCTCCTACTCTGCTTGGTCCAAAATGTACAGCAACACCTCAACATCCACAAACTGACAAGTCACCTCACTCTCACGAATTCTCTTGCTTCACGCTCCCACCATCAATGCGAAGGTCGGATGTTGGAATTGAACCTTTCACCTGCACGTCTTCACGTTTCACCTCCACTTCTTCACATTTCACCTGCACTCCTGGCCACGTTTCGAAGCTGGCGATTTCTTCTGGTTCTTGTTTTATGAGACTTGGGCTCATTACAGCAGTTTGACTTTCACAAGTCGGATTCACCTTCTGCACTTCGTGCATCTTCTCATGCCTGTTTCGTAATTCTGAATTGAAGGGCCCATCACTTGCGTGTATCCTCTGGTGCTTTTGAAGATTTCCTGAATGTGTAAATGCCTTCCCACACACAGCGCACTTGAAAGGCTTTTCACCGGTGTGTGTTCTCTGGTGAATCTGAACATCCCCTAACCGTGTAAATGCCTTCCCGCACACAGTGCACTTGAAGGGTTTTTCACCCGTGTGTGTCGTCTGATGATTCTGCAGATGCGTCGACCGTGCGAATGCCTTGCCACACACGGCGCACTCATAGGGCTTATTGCCTGTGTGTATTTGCTGATGTCTTTGAAGATATGTCGAGTGTGCGAATGCTTTCCCACACACGCTGCACTTGAAGGGCTTTTCTCCCGTGTGTATTCTGTGGTGAATATGCAGACTTCCTGAACGTGCAAACGCCTTCCCACACACACTGCACCTGAAGGGCTTCTCTTCCGCGTGTGTAATCTGATGAATCTGAACATCCCCTGCCCGTGTAAAGGTCTTCCCGCACACAGTGCACCTGAAGGGCTTCTCCGCTGTGTGTGTCGTCTGATGATTCTGCAGAGTTCCCGAATGCGAGAACGCCTTCCCGCACACGGCGCACTTGAAGGGCTTCTCGCCCGTGTGCGTCCTCCAATGAACCTGAAGCGTTTCCGATCGTGTAAACGCCTTTCCACACACACTGCACTTGAAGGGTTTCTCGCCGGTGTGCGTTCTCCAATGAATCTGAAGCGTTTCCGATCGTGTAAACGCCTTCCCACACACACTGCACTTGAAGGGTTTCTCGCCTGTGTGTGCTCTTTGGTGAATCTGAAGAGTTCCAGAATGGCTAAACGCCTTCCCACACACAGGGCACTTGAAGGGCCTCTCACCGGTGTGTGTTCTCTGATGCTGCTTCAAGTGTCCAGCGCGATCCGTGCTGTACAAGCACTGGTCGCATTGGTACCGCTTAGCACCGGGCTGTGTCGAGGGTTGCTTCTCCATGTGATCGACTCTGCAGATATACATAGATACACATTTCATACAATATACACTCAACAACAACAGCCATTGTTTGCCAATACGTGGCGGTGACATTACCCAAGCACTTGTTCCAGGTCAGATGCACCTTGAGGCCACGCGAGGTATCAAAGGCCTGCCGACACGAAGTCACGGAAGAGAACCTGGTGCTATGGGTTGCCTAAGCTGGCTGGCAGACGCACTACCTGTACTCCACACTATCAACTCGCCCTGCTTCAGCCACCCAGCACTCTGCTCATTGTTGTGAGCTTTGTGGCCATGTAGCCCCCTCTATCTGGCCAAAGAGAAGCTGCTTAGGGCATGCAGTGGCTGGGCATGCAGGCTACCTGACCCAGCCAACGCAGCCACGCCGCCATGCCTGCTGTAGGAGCTCACTGATCCGGCACACTGGGGAGAAAAGAAACACTCGACACAGCTATCCTGAAAGAACGGCTCTGGAGAGCAATTCTCACACCGTACTCACAATACAGCATTCACACAACACTGTCCTCACAAACACTCAAACAATACACACCAACAACAACCGCCTTCCTCCACTAAGTGGCAGTGACGTCACACCCGCGCTTGTACCAGGGCATATGCATCTTGAAGGCTCGCTGGTAGGAGGTCACGGGACAGACCCAGGTGTTACGGGTTCCCTGAGTTGACTGGCAGATGCACCACCCGTGCTCCCTACCGTGCCACCTTGCTGGGGGCTGATGAGCGTCGCTTATCTGCCCTCTGCTATTGTTGGAGGGCGACTGCCTCCAACTGCCCAGTAGCGTCCTTTACGGGCCCTTTCCTTACAGGTCTATCTTGGCACAGCTGCTACCAGTCTTCCCCAATTCAACTTAGCTCCACGTCTTCCCATGCCACATGAGCACATCTCTAGCCCGTGCCGCGCCCGTTTAACGCGCTAGATTCGGAAGATGAAAATAACCCAAGCCGCTTGGGCAACCGGTGGCTGTTCATACGGGCTACGTGACCCAACCAACGCATCCTCGTCTGTTGAATGAGCTCACCAATGGGACCTTTGTCCACATCTTTTTAGAATCTGCGAGCCGCCTCACAATCCAACCTGGTTAAAATCCACAGCATCGCATCAGTCGCTCGCTCACCTTCACTCCTCACTCCGCTCTCTGCGGTCGCGACCCACGTGACATCATCAGCACGCGACGCACTCAGAGTGCGGGATGGAGGGAGGGGTGGGAAGGTGAGGGAGGGGGGGGAAGTGAGCATTGCCCCGGGTACCCTGTGATGGACTGGCGTCCTATCATGGGCATGGCCCCTGCCTTGCGCCCTGTGTCTGCCAGGATAGGCTCCGGCTCACCGCGACCCTGTACAAGATTAAGCGCTTTCAGAACATCATCACTGGTGTTGACTGTGAGCGGTCGTGTCAACATGCACAAAGACAAAGATCCCCCGTATAGCCTTAACAGACTGTAGGGTCAAGTGCCGTCAGCGAGAAGCACCTATGAAGGTCGACACGGCACACGAGCAGGTGGTTGACCAGCACCACGCCCGGCCGCCTTTGTCTCCCCAAAGGCACACGTGCATGCGCTCACTGTGCCCACAAGGGGCGCGCGCCGACTTGTGTGCCGGGTCTGCGTGGGAGGGGGGAGGGCGGGGCGAACCACCCCGCCCCTCTCCGCCCCTCCCCTCACCCCTCCCCAAGACAAAGATCCCCCGTATAGCCTGCACAGACTATAGGGTCAAGTGCTGTTAGTGAGCACCTATGAAGGTTGGTATTGCCTGCGAATTCTACCAAACACTTCGAAGCCAAGCTGAAGGACGACGATGTCCGGAGGCTGGCCGTCGTGCTTCGAGGAATCGCAAAGAAGAAGACGAAGAGATGGGTGACCAACACCACTCCCGGCCGCCTTTGTCTCCCGAGTAGCGATGTTTACACACCGCACTAGATAATAATAATAATAGCGTTTTATATAGCGCCTTTCACCGGAGGGTCACAAAGCGCTGCACAAGGGCCTCGAAGAAACGGCATGTCAACAATGAAAAAAAAACAAAGGAACAACAAATGATTAAGGCTGCTTCGAATATACTGAAAGGTCGTGAAACTGGCAATCTTAAGAGCGGCAAAAATCTGCCAGCGTCCCCTAAGATGGCCGTCACTTCCTTGAGGCTGAGTCGACCTAGGGGAGGCTCATGACCCGTTCAGAAAATCACCACTGGTGTTGGCCGTGAGCGGGATTCGAGCTTGGGCGGCCAGGTTTGTAGCCCAGCGCGCTAACCACTGAGCCACCACTCCCCTCACCCCTCTCCTATGCCCCTCCCCTCGGCCCCTCCCCCCACCCCAGCCCCTCCCTTCACCCCTCACTCCTCTCCCCGGCCCCTCCCCTCACCCCTCCTCCCTCTCCTCACCATTTTCCTCGGCCCCTCCCCTCACCCCTCAAGTCTGCAAGAGGAGCCCCCCCCCCTCGCGCCGGGACCCGCGGTCTCCCCCGCAGCCCCGCCCCTCAGCCCCATGACCGCCCACACAGCCCCACCCCTCGGCCCTCAGCTCTGACGGGAGGCGCCGTGAGGGAGACGGGAGAGCGCGAGAGAGCGCGAGCGGTAGGGAGATAGAGAGAAGCGCGGGGGAGACAGAGAGAGCGAGGCGCCGAGTGTGACACGGCGTGTGGCACAGTGTGTGTCACGTCCCCCGCTCGGGGCGGTGAGGAGAGGGAGGCAAGAGGCGTCGAGGAAGGCGCGGTGAGGAGAGGGAGGCGCGGGGCGGTGAGGATGAAAGGGTAGTGAGTGGACAGCGGGCTGAGGAAGGAGGGTGAGCCTGGTGAGGAGCCTGTCGGGAGCCGCTCTCATCGTGAGGAGGCGGCACGCCGCCACGGGGAGAGCCACGCAGGTGAGGGACCCGCGTACACACACACACTCGCTCCCGTGTGTACACACATGTACGCACACTCCAGTGTACATACTTCCAGTGTGCAACAGGGACACACACTTTCGAGTACACACAACCCGTGTACACACGTACACACGCTCTTGTGTACACACTGTAGTGTACACAGGCTTGTGTACAAGACAAAGACATAGCTCCCCCGTATAGCCTTAACAGACTGTCGGGGCAAGTGCGGTTAGCGAGGAGCACCTAATGAAGGTCGACACGGCACACGAACGAGGAGGTGGGTGATGAGCATCCACGCCCGGCCGCCTTTGTCTCCATAGTGGCGAGGTTGACACTCCACGGCAGGTATTCATTTGAGATTGAGGCGACCTAGGGGAGGCCCGGGACCGGTTGAGATATTTGTGACCGATGGCCGTGAGCTTGATTCGGTTTCGTAGCGCAGCGAACTAACCACTACACTACCGCCCCACACCGCCACACACACTCACCGCCTCACACATACACTTGTAACCTAGACAGCCCATATGACAACTCACAAACACTCTACACATGATCCCTACACCCCACGTACGTCACTCACACGTGGCAATAAGCATATCAGTGTGTGCTTATACACACAGCACACACGCAGACACACCTACACACACTGTAGAATGCATATACAGACACTAACGCATTGCACACGCCATAGATTACAACAACCGCCCGCCATTCACCGCTAAGTGACGGTGACGTCACCTCGTCGCCTGTGCCAGGCTATGTGCACTTTGACGTCACGTGAAGTGTCGGAAGGCTCGCTCGCACGAGGTTACGGGACAGACAGATAGATGTTTATTATTACAGCAGAGGGGGTCAAGGTAGAAGCGTTCACGTCGCGATCCCTGTCAAGTAATACTTGGTATTACCTGCGAATTCTACCAAACACTTCGAAGCCGAGCTGAAAGACAACGATGTCCAGAAGCTAACCATCGCGCTTCGAAGAATCGCAAAGAAGAAGATTACAGCAGAAAATTACCCAGTGAGCTTACAAGCTCTTTACGGGATTCCTGCGACACAACAAACATGCGAATTAAAAACAGACATGGATCCCATGGGCTAACTGTCCGCGATGACTGGTAAATGCACCACATGTACTATACAAATTCGCTGAGTTTTGTCCGCCCGGCGCTCCGTTCGTTGTTGTGAGCGTCCCCAGTGACGGAGATGGATGCTGTGTCTCACGCTTCCTCATGTTGACACTGATGATACTTTGAGCACGCAGCGTATTAAAGGGAAACATTTTTTGTTGAACCCTGTGATGGACTGGCATCCTATCCTGGGTATAGCTCTGCCTTGCGCCCCCGTGTCTACCGGGATGGGCTCCGGCTCACCGCGACCCTGTACAGGATTAAGCGGGTTTCTGACAATGGATGGATGGATTTTTGTTGAAAGTAAATCAATTACCGTATTCATATTATAGCAAACCCCTGTGACCAAATCATTTGGCGTGTGGATGATCCAATCAGATCTTGAAACGCAGCGGGGTCCATCCTGGATAGTGCTCGGATGGATGACCACCACCAAACAGGTTGTCATGGGACTTAGTTTGGTGGCGGACCTCCAAACTGGTAGCTGTTTGGTTGAGAGGACCGACGGGCCGAGCCCCCGTTAGGGATGTGACCTTCGCGGAGGCGAGTCAGGTTATCGACGCCACGGTGGCAGAAATGAGGAAGCGGTTCTCATCAGCATTAATCATCGCTCGGCGGTGAGACGTGACTGCGGCTGCCTTAATCATTGTGGCTCGAGCAGATATCGCGCGGGTGCAGGGGGGCTTGCTCAGCTCCGCGCGCTGAGCTGGCGTTGCCGGCGTTTGACCTAACATTTTAAAGGGATGAACTATGGCATCGCTGAGCTCCCGGATTCAAATCCAGACAGCGGCCTGTGATTTAAACCGGGTTCCCAGGCATTACAAGTCAATGGTCTTAGCCCGGTCACTGCGGTAAACTACTCTATCAAAACTAAATCCGATTCTGCATTGAATTTGGCCAAATCGCAGCTGTTAAGAATTAAAAATGTAGTTTTTTTTATCCATCACACGACAGTTATTACTCTGTTGTAGCAGAACGGGCGGCACAGTGCTGCCCCCTGCTGTGTGGAGCGGATGCCACGTGGACGCATCTCTGTGACGTACGTTTCCGTGGACCGTTCCCTGTGACGGGGGGTGACGGATAGATAGATGTTTATTATTACAGCAGAAAAATACCCAGCGAGCTTGCAAGCTCTTTACGGGATTCCTGCGACACAACAAATATGTGAATTGACAATATATAATAATAATATAATTATAGGATTTATAGAGCGCCTTTCACCCGAGGGTCACAAAGCGCTGCACAAGGGCTGCGGAGAGAACGGCATGTCAACGACGGCATGTCAACATCTCGGCACTGCACCACTGACCCGCACCAACAGTCTGATAAGTCAGGAGGGGTCAAACAAGAACACATTTACACACAGCATTGCACACGTTTTTAAAATAAACAAATACAATTACAGTTATCCATTGCGATAGGATAAACAAAAAAATATTATAGGTAGCGTATTCAACATTGAGAGGGAATAGTGCAACATTTACAACATTTCAAACACAAATCACGATTTGCAATCGCAACTCGGCAGAAATAAAAATTCTAACTGGGATCTAAGGCTAGACTTTGACGGTCGTGACTGTAGCTTCAAGCTCGTGGCAGCAATATTGTTCCAAAAACGTGGCGCCGCACGGCGTGCCAGCGAATAAACAACAACGTAAACGGACGGATAGGTGCCGCTGTTTGGGGTGTGGAGCGCTAATCTATCTGGTGGGGGGAATCGCGTCGCCGCCCGCGCTGGGCGGTGACCTTGTGCGCCGGGTCAAGCTGTCCCTCTCGCACGCGCGCTCTCCTCGGCGGTGTCGGGTTTCTCCGGCAATTGCAGCTTCCTCCCACGCGCGGCTTAAAGGTGATGTGGCCGGACATTCCGGAGCAGAACACGAATCGCTGAAAATAGACTTGAAAAAAAAATCAATAAGGGTTTTCATTCGATATAATGTACGACGTTTTACAACTCGCGATCGGTTGTACACCGTGTCCTAACAGGGACGGGGTGTCCCAGGATATCCCTCCCTCGCCGAGAAGACAATATGTAGCCCACTCAGAGCTTGTCATGCTGTCTACGCTGCTGTATTTTTAATACATTATAACGATATGACGAAGCAACATAAAAGAAGGTTAAGAGGACCTTGAAGCTGCGGCAGATCACACGGCAATTGCTCGAGCCACAGCCTGAGGCTACAGGAGTCACTGCATGGTGCGCCGCTGGGCCAGAGTTCGGGTTTCTGCAGCAGTGTGGCGACGCCGCTAACGACAACACCGCTCAGTGTGCTGTTCAGTTTCCGAGCCTTTGGCAGCGTGAGAAAAATAAACTATTGTTTTTATTTTTGGGGCCACCGCAGAAACCCCCGCAGTGTGTGGGACGCGGCCCGGCGTGTTAGGAGCACGTACGCGCGTGCGTGTGCGTGTATGAGCGTCACCGCTCAATGGGGAGTGGGAGTGCAGCGTTTAGTGTGCTGAACTACCAATCTGGCTGCCCGAGTTCAATTCCCGCTCACAGCCAACACTATCTGAACCGGTCCTAGGCCTCCCGTAGGTCGACTCAACCTCAAACGAGTACTTGGTGCAGTGTGTAAACATCGTCATTTAGGAGACAAAGGTGGCCGGGCGTGGGGCTGGCTCAACCACCCCCTCGGTGCCGTGCTAGGCTTTACAAGTAGCACTTGCTAACAGTGCCCGTCCAGGCTCCACGAGAGATATAATCCCTCCAGCGTGTGCTGGGTCGGACTCTAGGTCTCTGCCCAGTGGGCCGTGCCTGGTAGACTTCCCTGGGGGAGCCTCCCAGAGGGCATACTTAACAGATGCCCGAACCACCTCAACTGGCTCCTCTCAATCCGAAGGAGCAGCGACTCTACTCTGAGGCTCTCCCGGATTTCTGTGCTCCCCACCCTGGTGTTTATTATTAAAGCAGAAGATACCCAGTGAGCTTATAAACTCCATGCTCTCAATCCGTACTTTTTCTCCGTGCTCCGTGTACACGCTCGGCGCTCCACGCTCCGTTGCCCGCGCTCCGTTGCCGGCGCTCCGTGCCAGGGCCAGCTGCAGCAAGCAGCCGCATCGCCCAGAGTACACGTGATCTCTAAGCTAAGCAGGTTCGAAATGCACTTTAACTACGGCCACAAATGCAGGCCAGTGGTCGAGTAGCGGAAACACTTGAGTCTATTAGCGGATGATGCACCTGCCCAAAAGCAACTTCCTGTGGTTATTCCCACAAGTGTTATACATGTGGAACAGCAGATTAGGCGGTCGGCATTACTGTGCAGCACGTAGCAGGAGAAACTCAACGCAAATTAGCCTACTCTACGCCTGCAGCAAACATCTGTCCCTCCACGTAAAACGTAAACCTTATTTCTCACTCAGCCCATCTGCCACACAGGCCTTCTGGGAATGCATAATTTCGGGACCGGGTTTTAAATTCAGTGTCTTGTCAGAAGAGTCAGGCTCGCCTGAACCGACGCAGGTGAACGGCCGGATGTTTACAGACGAGAACCCGTCTCTGTCAGGATCCGGGTCTCAACGTGGCCGTCTCACCGACAACACCTCGCACGCCGCTCGGACCGTGAGTGGAGGCGTCGCTCGGCACGGTGCGGGAGTTGACCCGGGAATACGGACAAACGGCGCGAGGGACGCGAGACAAACGTCGTTTGCGCCGTGCCGCTCGGACGCCGGAGTCCCCGGGGCCCCTCCCCCGCGGGTCCCTCACGGAGCGGCAACCTCGGGGTTCGGGCTGCGGCGGTGGCGACGCCTCGATGGCCCGGAAATCCACCGCTGCCGGGCGATTGGGTTTGTCCTTTGGCGCGCGGTTGGCCGTCGTTGCAACCGACAAATTAAAAATCAAGTTGCACGATGCGTCACCGGAGCAAGTCCGGGCCTCCTGGCTCTGCACGAAACCGCGAAACACCGGTTTTATCTGTAGTTTGGTGCAAAATAATGCTCGGCACGAACAAAATCACATTGACTTCTTGACACCGAAGGTGTCCGCTCTGCAATGCTTTAGTGCGCGCCTTCTACATTCCAAATCAAACTATTGCTCCGAGTTCCTGTGAAGTGGAATTCCGTGGCTGTCGATCGCCGCGTTGCAGTTTGAGCTTTAAGCAAGAGCCGGCCGCTTAGCGAGCCTCGGCGTTCTGAGCAAAGCAGCGGTGAGGATCGCTCGCCGTACTCGCTCAGCTCGCTCGCTCGCAGGCGGCCGGTCACCTCCTTATCCCTCTTCTATCGCTACAGCTGTGAACGCCGCTCTCCGTGTTGAGGACTCGGCCCGCAGACCGGCCGCGTCGTCTCCGGTTCGTGCCGACTCGTCGTCCCAGGCGCGCGCGCCGCGCCCGCGAGTCGGGCCGAGCGAAGGCCGGGCGCCGCCGTGTGAGATTCTCGTGGGCGCGAGGGCGAGCGACGCGGTCTCGCGGCCCCGAGGCCCGCGTTATTGCGGCGCGCTGCACCGCACATTGGTAACGGCGGTAATGGTATTGCGCTTTTTTTCTCTCCCCGTTCGTTGTCAACAATGGACATTGGCCCTATCGCTTACAATGTGTGCCGGAGGCTTCTTTGCTTAAACTAAGCACACACGGCAGAGAGGTCTTCTGGGGCCTTCAAACCATAACAGATTGTGTTTGAGCGTCATAGTGTGGGTCTTGGGGACGGGTGTTTTACGAGGCCAGAAATAGACTCTTTACTCGGAGTCGACTGTCCTGAGGACACTGGCGGTGCTTCTCGCCGCCGGCCGGGGAGGATTGCCGGCGGGTCGGTGGCCGCGGTGCGATGGCGGTGATGCTGACGCCGCTAGCGGTCTTCACTGCTCGACAGACGCCGCGATATCGGTTTCACACACCCCCGTCGTCGTATTTCACGATTTGCAATGCGTTTGCTTTTGTCCTCCACAAAGATTCATATTGTATCTGACAGTGGGGGTCCTTTCCTATAAACACCTGTCAGTTCACCAGCGTTGGATCAAGCCTGTCTGCTGATGAGACACTTGGTGTCAAAGCCGGTCCACGGTTCGTATTGCGTTAAAGAGGGTGGCGCAGTACTAACATCTGCGCCTCATAGAAAGAATGGTCTTGCCCGAGGCGGTTCGATTCCCGTCTTGGGCGCCTTTGTGTGTGGCGGTTGTGTGTTTTCCCCCTGTTCTGCGTGGGTTTCCTCCGGGTTCTTCGGTTTCCTCCCAAAACAAAAAAAAACACATAAATTGTTTGGCCGATAACATCATAATATAGAGGAAGCAGTGTGTGGCAATATGTTGGTGCCGGCAAACCGCCTGGCAGCCTCCTCTGAGTTGTTCTCTCGTCGATTGAGTACCTTCGACATTGAATGAATATGTGCCAGGCCGACCCAGTACACGCTGGAGGGATTATATCCCTCGGCTGGCATGGGAACCCCTGGGAATCCCCCAGGAAGAGCTGGAATCTGTTTCTGCTGAAAGGAATATCTGGTCCACTCTCCTTGGACTGCTGCCACCACGACCCTCACCATGACAAGCGGTTTAGAAAATGGATGGATGGATATTATTATTAAAACGATGCTGCTCAAATGACGCGCTCCCAGAAAGCCGTGGAGAGACAAATATGGGAAGGAGGCGCTTTGTTGAAGTTGCTGCGGCGTGAATGCGGATGACGCGGAGGTCGCAAGCTCTTTACAGGGCACGCACACGTTGGCCGGGACGGCAGCGCTTTGCACGCGTCCCAGCGGCACATGGTGCGACGCGCAACAACCGAGACCGCCATGAAATATTCAGGGCCCAGAGCAGAGTGGGAGAGTAAGCGGAGAGGAGGGAAGTCGCGGGGCGACACGCAGGCCCGCCGTGCGCGGTTACGCGGTGCATCGCTCGCTACGCGGCCTCCGAGCGGAGGCCGCGTAACGGACCTACGCCTGCCCCCCTGCAGCTAAGGACACTTGTCTATATGCGCTTGCTTTGGTCATTCTGGCGACCCGGGTTACTCTCGCAAATGAGACTCTTACCTGGTGTCTGGAGGTCTCACCGGGTCGCACAGAATCAACTTGACGCCTGTGCCCCGCGCCGCCGCGTGTCTGAGAAGGGTTGTGGGGGTTCGAGGTTAACCCATTGAAAGTTTTGGCAAAAAAAGTAATTGTGTCTGGTTACAGCAGAATTCCTCGGCAAATCCGGCGCGGCGCGTACAGTGAGTCGGAGCTTTCCGGGGCTCACCTCGTTCAGAGCGGGAGGAGGCCGAATGCCGTGCCGGGACACGGGGGCGCGCCGAGACACGGACACCCAGAGACAGACACGGGCTGGTGGCGACCACCGTCGCGAGGGTTCGGCGGCGCCCGGGGGAACCCCCGCCGCCGGAGCGCCCTCCCTCCGCGCGGGGACGCACGGTCGCGTCGCGCGCGACCCTCTTCAGCATTAAGCAACGACTGAGAATGACGGTGATAACGATGTTGGTCTGGTACTCATCGCATTTGGGACAAATATTTATTGAAGCGAGCCGGACTTTGGAAACCGACTCGCTTGAGCCAGAGCCAAGCCCGAGCCGAGGCGCGACTGGGAGCGCGGGCCTCGCGGTGCGGGTAATCGCGGTGGCCCCGCCGTTCCCACACCGGCACGCGGCGTCGCTTACCCACCGGGTTTCTACTTTGGTTTCCCGCAACACTGAATCGACCGCTTGTGCGTTGAGCAATACGGGGCCGCACAGCCCCCGCGCACGCGGAGACATAGGCTGCACTTTGTACGGCCGAAGCAACCTGCCGGGCCAGGCCGGGGCGCCCTGCCTCACCTCGCCCCGAATAGTCTGTAAACACGAGCGCGGCGGCCGCCGTGGCGTTTCCTGCCCCAGCCTCGCCCCACTGTACGCACGCGCGTACGTGCACACGCAACAACAACATCCGCCGTTCGCCGCTAGCTAGCGGCGACGACTGCCGCCGCGGTGCTTGCGCCAGGCCAGGTGCGCTACTTTGAGGCGACGTGCGGGATCGAAGGCTCGTTGGCAAAAGGTCACGGTACGGGGCCCCGGTGCTGTGTGTTGACTGGCAGCCGGCCGGCAGGTGCGGAGAGGGAGGTGCGGTGAGGCAGATGCGGTGAGGTGAGTGCGGCGAGGGAGGCGCAGCGAGGCAGGTGCGGGGGCAGTGGCGTGCAGAGAGGGGGCAGAGGGGGCGACGGCCCCGGGCATCCATTTCAGGGAGGGG
>JAZEWU010000036.1:6690814-6701944 GCA_036362915.1 Geotria australis | reverse complement strand
CCGTGAGCGACCGGCACTGGGTGGGGAAACCGTGAGTTGCCGGCTGTGCCAGGAGAAAACAAAGCTGCGGTTCGCCGGCGGAATCCTCGCTGATCCGGGCCAACGCATGACCAGGATTACAATTACAGCCACGTGTGCACGCGTTGGCTGATTAAAAATAAACCCGTGCGGGTACTATCCAGGCTCAGCCCTGCTTAGTTACTGATATCCCAGGTATGTTGAAAATAGGCCTAACAGCAGCTAAACCGTATCTGGAGCAAGTCCGCAATTAGGTGATGAGCCTACTCGCTGTCCTACAGGCATCTCGCTATCCTGAAGATGCCTGTATCGCCTCCACGGTTGGAATTCCCTCCCATCGTCTCCTCGGATTCGAGACGCGCACTACACTCTCACCCGTTACAACTTTGACGGCACCGTTTGCCGCCCTCCGCTTGACATTCGGGGCCTCAGGGCCTGTGCTCAGGAACTGTGTTTAAAAAAAATATCCAGTCGCCGGGTTAAGCAGTTTCATAACGGCCCCGCGCGCCCTACGGTGGGACCTGTCATACGAGCGGCGTTCACTGCGTTTGCCGCACAGCTGCTGCCTGGACTCCGCGAGACGTTTGAGATCGCGTCAGCGTTTCCAGTGGCACGGCTGCCCAGTCTCCATGGGCGGCAGCCTTGGGGGACTTTGAGGCCCCGCCGGTTGCCTCTGCATGGTGGCTGTGGCGGGACTCCGCAAGCAGTGGAGAGAGCACGGTTGAAGCGTGAGAGTCCCGACGGCATCAACATTGAGGAGTGTCGCGAGCTAGGCTCTCTCAGCGGTTCTAAGATGTGCCGTTGGCATTTGGGCACAGGTGTCTGAGACGGATGCTTTGAATTTTGTGGCAAGACAAGATAAGGAATGAGGAAGTTTGGCCGCTTGCCAAGCCAGACATGGGAGCAGTCATCTGTGAGCCTCACGACGAGGGGGAGGAGAAGACCAAAGGGCCGAAGGTGGGAGAGGGACCGGGCAGGTCTTGGGGGCCGTGTGCGGTGGCGGCTGTGAAGTGCGATGGCCGTGAGGTACGACGGTGGTCGCCATCTCGATGTTGACGTAATTTTGCACCAAAACCTGATCGCGGGAAGGAGCCCTGTGATGACACGGACGGTGTTAGGCAGCGGATTGCTGCCAAAGAGACACAGCAGCAGCCACTGCAGTTTATCCAGCCTTATTCTGTTATTGACAACCGGCACATTTTGATAAGTTTCCTTGGCACACGGTCGGATATTGTGATCGAAGCGATTTTCTCCGGGACACACTTAGGGCACGAGTGTGTGGAAATTTGTTGGCGCCAGGAAACCGCCTGGCTGCCTCCTCCGCCTCTCTCAGCTTTCCTCACGCCCCTGTTTCTTTCTCTCGTCGAATGAATACCTTCGACATTTAATTAATATGTGCGCGTTATAAATAAAAAAATATGATTATTAAAAGTGCATCCCTCAAGAGCGATTCTCATACATCGAGCCACAATCACCTACATAAATACAGAAGCGACCTCACATTACAGTGCCTTAGTAAACATGCACACGGGAAGCCCTTCTTTCACTCCACTGCTGGATGAGGACCTGCCAACGCTGTTCGGGTCACAGGGGAGGTATTTGACCGTACTTCACCACGCTGGTCAGTGTCGGTTGGTGAAGGTGAGGAGCATAGACACGGGAGCGTGAAAGTACAGTGCTACAACGGATTTTGTCGCACGGCCCTAGGCTGCCCAGCACGTCACCGCTCAGCCCGATAACATATTTCGTGTGCGTTGTAGTCACACATTCAAGCACTATCCAGGCCCAACCTGACAAGGTGGGGTGCGGTGTGTAAACACCGCCGCTCGAGACGCAAAGGCAGGCTGGGCGTGGTGTTGGCCATGGGTGCTCGCTGACAGCACTTGACCCCACAATGCGTTAAGGCTTTATGGGGTGATCTTTGTCTTTGTTGTCACATGTGTTGAGTGGAGCAGCGTGTAAACACGCACCTTGTACGCGTGTCCAGCGTTCGGTGCGTGCACACACACACTCCTACACACGTGTGTGTAGAGCCATAACAGGGGCTCGCCATCGGCACCTTGCCCCCTGGCCTGTGTCACCCACAGGGGGGACATTGTGTTGTTGTGCGCGCTATAAATACGCGGTGCCGTGTGGGGTGTTCTCCGGTTCTGTGTGGGCGAGCCGCGCGTGGGTGTTTCCCCGTGGGCCCCCACCGTACAGTGCGTCTATAAACGACGATGCGGAACTCGCCGAAAGAGAAGTAGCGAGTTGTGCCTGGAAACACAGGAGCGGCGGTGACACGCGGGGAGCGGTGGTGACACGGGGGGAGCGTTCTAAACCGGTGTGGGTCACGACCCTTCGGTGGGCTGCGAGTGCCACCTAGCGGTCCATAAAGACCAAAGCCAAACGGGCCAATTGGGCCTCGAGGTGCACGAGTTTGAGAAGCCGTAGCTCAGAGCGCACAGCTGTGTGCTCGTGTCACGCGCGGCGTGGTGGTGTCGCGTGACATGCGAGTCACGGTGATGGGACAGATCCCCCGGTCACAGTCGTGTGTCTCGCTGTCTGCGCGCCATCCCTAGCGCGTGTCTCATCTCTTCACGACACTTGATGTGGCCTCAAAGTGCTCCTGGCCTGGCACAAGCGCCGTGGTGATGTCACCGCCACTTAGCGGTCTTCTTCTTTGCGATTCTTCGATGCACGATGGATAGCTTCTGAACATCGTTGTCTTTCAGCTCGGCTTCGAAGTGTTTGGTAGAATTCGCAGGTAATGCGAAGTATTACTTGACAGGGATCGCGACGTGAACGCTTCTACCTTGACCCCCGGTGAGCGGCAGTTGTTTTTGTTGTGCGGATCTGCCCGTATATGTGTTGAGTGTACGGGCCGTTGTTTGACCATACATCACTTCACCGGTCAATGCGGGGGGCGGTGAAGGGGTTAGGCAGGAGAGATGCCACTCGCCACTGATGTTAACCGCAGGCGTAATCGAACTCGGGTCACCGGGTTTGTGGCACAAGGCATCAACCGCCATGTCGCCTCAGCGCGTGCGGCCACTGAGTCGGAACGCGCGGTACGTTGATGCACGACTCGACGCTGATGCTTTTGACAAATGCCGCTTGGGGAATAGGAGAGCAGAGGCTGGGGATTGCCAGTGAGGAGGGGGAGACGGTGACGGCTAATAGGATTTGTGGATTACAGTCGAGCGATAATAGGACTTTCACTGTAGCCGCGAGTCGGGATGAGCTGTGAATGGCGCTGTGCCCGCGTCACTGGCAGGCTGCGCTCCAGCCCGTCTCCGCGTCGCTGTGGCGGGGTAACGGTGCGGTCGGCTCCGCACTGATTGGTGCTCGACGCTAATAATAACTGTATCGTTATTTGTGCTGCTGATCTGGGATTTGTCACATTCTATCTGCCCTCACGGCTTTGCCTGGTTCTGCGTCCTTTCGGATAGTTCCATCTGAGTAGCGATCATATACGTGGTCACGTTAGCAGATTTTAATGTAGAATCCACAAAACGTGACGCGGTTAGCCGGTTGGTACCGACCGACTTCCTTCTATCTTCTGCCTGCTTCCCTGCTGCTCCCCGGTGCCACGCTCCCGGTAGCGGCCCCACGGCGCCCAGTGGGCATCGTTCCCGGCGTGTGGGCACGAGCGAGCGAGGTAGCGTACGGATTGCGGCTGCGGCTTTGCGAAGGTTCTTACAAGGCTGAGGGGTTGTTGTTCGCGCCGCCAGCTTTTTTCCACTTCAGACCAATCTCGGACGCATAGCTCACTCGAACCCGACTGTAGCAACGCCGCGCCGTACAGAGTTTGACACGGCACCGTATCTCGGTACGAAGCTATTCCTGCCCCACCCCCCCAAGCACAGACGCCAGGTCCCGGCCAACGCGGGGACAGGTGGCGACAACGGCGGCGGCGTCTCCCGTCGATCTCGGCCGACGGCGTTGCCGCGGGGGGACACGGCGGCGTCCCGGGCGCGTGCGGCGAGAGCTCGCGGCCACGAGCGGAGCGCGCGAACCGCGAGGGGCGAGTTACGCGGGGGGCGACGGAGCGAATAGGGGGATTGCGTAAACGTTGCGCGAAAAGCGGGGCGTACACGGCGGTTACGTTGCTTACGACCGCGAGAACAATAAATAGTACGCGACCGGAGGCCAAACAGATTTTGCTTGAAATATTTTGAGGCCATCCTTGGCGCGTGCCGTCGAGGTCCTTGACGAAGCCTTCGCGCCCAGGAGAGCCGCCGGCGGGGTCGGCCGTGTCCCAGCGGGCGAGGAGGCTCGGGGCGGTTCGTGGAGACTCGCGGAAGGTGACGCGGTGGTGGTGGGGGGCCCCGCCGGGGCCCGAGATGCCCGTGCGCAAGGTCTCGCCGTGGCCCCTCCGCCCTCGCGGAGTGTTTAAACATTGGCACGTTGTGACTTAGAGCGGCCATCCCGGACGGCATATGTAACCCCCAAGAACATTTTCTAACTTGATCGATAAACGATTGTATCGATGTAGAGTTTTCACGGCTCGTTGTACGAGAATCGCCGGTAAGAGCTGCTCTTTCGGGGAAGCCGCGATGAGCATTCCAACTCACTCCAACGCAGCGTCGTAAAGCAGTGGTAACAGGTTCCCGCCTCGGGCACCTTTCAGCGTGGAGTTCGTGTGTTCTCCCCCTGTTATGCGTGGCTTTCCTCCGGGTTTTCCAGTTTCCTCCCATAACTTAAAAAAAACATTAATTGGCCGACAGCCGTGTCTGGGTCAAGGTAGAAGCGTTCACGTCGCGATCCCTGTCAATTAATGCTCGGTATTACCTGCGAATTCTACCAAACACTTCGAAGCCGAGGAGCTGAAAGACAACGATGTCCAGAAGCTGACCATCGCGCTTCGAAGAATCGCAAAGAAGAAGAAGACCGTGTCTGGCAAATGTTGGCAGCAGTTAACCACGTGGCTGCCTGCCCCCTCCTCTCTAAGATTTCCTCGCCCCTTCGAGTCATTCTTCTCTTCGAAACGAATGCCTCCGCCATCGAATGTATTTACCGTGCGTGTTACAAACGGCAACGTCACCGCAAACAACGTTGTTCCCGGGGCCTCCTCGCCGCGCGCGCAGAAGCCGCCGTGGCGCGCCGGCTTGGCGAGCCGTGCGGAGGAGGAGGAAGCTGGGGCCTGGCTCCGGCTCTAAAAGCCTGGTGACGATATTGGTCACCCGAGCAACCGCGGTCTCCCTCCTTTCCCTCCCTCCTCCCTCCCCGCCTGTCACGGGTATTTTTAGCCTTGGCCGTGACGCCTACGCGCACCCCCTCTGGGTGCAGAGCCCGCACGAACCCGACCGCACGGCGAGCACCCCCCCCCTCCTCCTCCTAATCTCCCCCCCTCTCCCCGCTCCACCAGCCCAGAATGATGATGCTTCGAGTGACGGCCTTCAGGGAGGCAGCAGTGCACATGGCAAAGGCAAAGATCCCCCGTATAGCCTTAGGAGGATGGTATTTGACGGCCGCCGTTAGCGAGTAGCGCCTATGAAGGCCCGCACGGTTCCCCGCAGGGGGTGGGTGGCTAGCAACGCGCACAGGCAGCCACATACGCATGCGCACACGCACTGATGGCTTTCAACACGGCTGCCATTCATGCCATACTCTACTGAATTAATACACACATACACCTCAACACATCAGGTGTAAACACATAAATGCCTAAACACAGGATAAAAAGATCCTAGGTATAGCCTTAACAGGCTCTAGGGTCAAGTGCTGTTAGTGAGCACCTATGAAGGCTAACACGACAAACAAAGGGGTGGGTGGCCAGTACCACGCCCGGCCGCCTTTGTCTCCTTAGTGGCGATGTTTACACACCACACCAGGTACTCATTCCATTGGCTCGTCCATGGAAAGCTTCTTGAACTACGCAGTTAAAAAAAGATGTAAAAGCCAGAGGACATCCCTGTTGTGTTGGCAATAACCACATTATACATACGCACAACAACTGCCGTTCGCCACTAAGTGGCGGTGACATCACGGCGCTTGTGCCAGGCAGTATGCACTTTGAGGCCACGGGTCGTGTCGTAGGCTTGCTGGCACGAGGGCACGGGACAGACCCAGATGTCATCATGGGTTGCCTGACTGAGCTGGCTGGAAGATGCACCACCTGTGCTCCCCACTGTGCCAGCTCGGCACGTTTTAGCCACCCGGTGCTCGCTCGATCCTCAGCCCTCCACTGTTGTTGGTGGGTGACTGCCTCCAACTGCCCCAGCTTCCCCTCCGCATTCAACGTTCGAACATTCCACGTGGCCTCTCGCCGTGGTTTATTGTTGTTTCTGGAGGAACTCCGAAGGTGGGGTATTCGGTCACCTGGCTCTGCCAAATGAGGTTTGGCCAGGAGACGTTATGGACGCCTGACCCCTCTGGGTCTGCAGCAAAAACCTAGCTTTCATTCTTTTCTCCTTGGAGTTTTCGTGGTGATCACATTGAATGTGGACGCATCAGCAACCCGTCACACCCGTCGAGAGCCCCCGTCGGTTGCTGCGGCAGCTGCGCGCGCCACGCTCACAGCCGCCAGAGCTTCACGGACCGGCACCGCCGAGGAGGTGGGGGTTGTTTTGCCGGATGCGCGCACGCACGCACACGCGGCGCGTGTTGTCAGCGCCGCCGTGGCGATTGACGGCCGCGCTCGCCCCGGGGTCCCCGACCAGCCGAGACGTTGGAGGGCGCTGAAGGTCGCGAGGCGAGCTCGCGCCGTCCCGACCGCGACCGTCGTCGTCGGCCGCGATCTATCCGCCGCTCGATCGAGTCCTTCCCAAGCCGTCGCCGCCCCCGCTCGAGCCGGCGGCGCGGCGATCGATCCGGCTTCGCGAGCCGATTCCCACGCTCCGTCTCCCGCGGCAACGGGCGGCCGGACGCGCTCCCCGCCGCGGCTACCGCCGCTCCGCCGTTCGCGTCGCCCGCCGGCCGCCCCCCCGCTCCGCGTGTCGCCCGCGTCCGCCGCTCGGCCGAACGTGCGTTGGCGTCCCCTCGGCCGCGTGGCCCTTTCTTCGTCTCGCGACATAATTCCAATCGCGCGCGTCTCCACGCTTCTTTGCGCGCCCGACTAAGCGGTGCGATAATTTGCCGTGTTCGGCCGCCCGCGGCTTGGCGAATGCCGGGCGAGCGCGGTAGCTGCATGCGCAGCCGTGCAAAACTTATTTAGTACCGGTTTATTTGTGTGCTGAATAAGAATTCTATATTTTCTTAATCCACTAATTTCGAATGGGTATCGCACAATTCACTACTATTGGCCACGTAAAGAATTGGAACTGCCGAAGTGATGCCACCGAAGTGATGCAACGACAGGTGGGATGTCTCGTGTCCACGTGTGGACCCTGCAGAGTAATTGAAAATAATAATCGAATCTACTATTAACAACGCATGGCTGCACAGTATTCGTTATATATCGAAGGTATTTAATGTTCGAAGAGAGAACGACTCAGAGGCGCGAGGAAACCACAGAGAGGCAGGTGAGGGGGAAGGCAGTCACACGGTTAGCCGGTGCCAACATTTGCTAGACACTGGATCCCGTACATTATTACGTTATCAGCCATTTCATGAGTGTTTTTTACTTATGGGAGGAAACCGGAGAATGCGGAGGGAACCCACGCAGAACATTGGGGAGAACACACAAACGCCACATAGTAAGGCGCCTGAGATGTAAATAGAATCGCCCCCGGCGGGAGCTTCTTTCTGTGAGGAGGCGCGGATGTTACCACTGCGCCACCCTGCCATCCCCCAATGATTGAAGTTCTCGTCTCGCCCAGGAAAGCCTCCAGTGAGGATCAGGGCTCTGCTGTATTTCACAGCGTTAAACTGAAACATCCGCGCTCAGCTTAGAAGCAGCTTTCATCTGGGATAATGGTCAACGTTTAACTTTTACCGTGGCTCTGGCAGATTAATTTGAGTGTAAATGCGGCATACGTAGAGCATATTATCCGTACGGCATTCCTTATGCCAAGCGTTATTTGGTGTTTTAATCTCTGTGGTTTTAAACCCCATTGTTTAGACAATGTCATCGTAATTGTGGTGGCGTCTTGTCAATTATTTATCTCGTTACCCCGGGGGTAATGCCTCGTTAGTGCCTGCACCGGCATCGCTGCCCAGGCATGCGGCGGTGGCGGTAATGAACGCAGCTCGCCCATTCCGTACGGGCGTGCCAAACACGCTCAGGGTTAAAAAAAAATGTTGCGCTTGTTGAAAAGTTTCGTTGTAAAAAAAGAATTAATTGGGCCTCGACAGTTGACTTAGGTGGCTTCCATATTGGAAACATTAAAAAAAAAAGTCTTTAAACTCCTTGACGGTCGGTGCGTGACGAGCCCAGGCTACCTGCGCCGGGCCCCAGGAGGCCGGGACGCTCCGTCGCTCGCGGGGCGCCCGCCGGTGACGCACGCGGCGCACGGTGGCGCGCGCGGGTCCACGTGGCTGCGGGTCGTAGGAACGCGGAATGTCCACCGCCGCCTCAGGGCCGCGAGCGGGAGTCGAGCAGGAACCCGCCGTCGTGCGCCGGCGGCGGCGACGGAGAGGCTCGCGGCCCGTCTCGTACGTCGCGAACGCCTCCTCTCGTTTGTGGCTTTCCCGCAGCAAGGCCACAAGCCTTCCTGTATCTTAGAGAAGAGGAATTTGGGGAAGTAGCCGTCTCACGAGAACAGGGCTTGACAGTCGCGTGACGCTTTTCCGAGTAAGTGGAAGGCAATGGCTATTCTCGGTCTTATCGCCGCCCAGGAGGCATGGCGCGTTCACTGTGCCTCCGGTGGTTCCCCGTGCGTCCCCTCCACCCCACATTATGAACTCTATTGACTTCATATCTATTTATCAAACATTGTAAATTGTGTGCGTCACTTTATCCGTGGTCAAAGTACTTTTCAAGACGTGTTAATTGTAGCCCCGTTGTGCCACAGTGAGCGCCTCACATCTGGAAGGTCCCGCCCGGGTTTGAGTTCCGGCGCTGGTGCATTTCTGTGTGGAGTGAGCATGTTCTCACAACTGTTATAAAGAGATACATAGCGCAACAGTTCTTTCCAGCTTAAATAAAAACTGGCCGAGGAACAATCAATGTGGAATGACACCCTGGCTGCCACATTATATACAGTAGAGATAAGCATTATGGCCGAGATCAAAGGTCATAGGCTTTCTACCACCTATTTCGGTGATGGGATTGTTTCTGTTTAACTTTGTCAAGGGTGGTGTAGAGCTCATCATTGACACCAAGGTCCCTGCATAAGTTAACGGTTCGTTCCAGCTTCAAGACAAACTGACTGCGACCGACTGTCGCGAGACGGAGGCTGCGTGGAGGAGTGTCGCGGTGCGACGACACCCCACGGCCCGCTGACGCGGACACCAGCGAGCTGCTTCTGAGAGGCGTCCGCGTGACCCCTGCTCCACATCGTCGGGGGCCGTCGTGTTCCTACCCGCTCTGACGTCGCCGAGTAATGCCTGTCGCTTTGGCAAACTAGTATTTTTAGATCTCGTACCTGGAAAGTGGCCAAATTAAGTGCAAAAGAAGAATGAATGTAACGCGATTGTGTGTCAACGGCGACCGAGCTTAGACCACCAAGTCGCCGCACTTCAGATCCCCGGTTCAATCGCAACTCAGTCTACGTGAGTCTATGGGTCTCCTTGTGAGTCTATAGGTCTCCATGTGAGTCTGGGTCTGCTTGTGAGTCAGTGGGTCTCTATGTGAGTCTATGGGTTTCCTTGTGAATCTTTACAAGTCACTGGCGACCGAGCCGAAACGATAAACTTGCTGCACTAGAGAACACGGTTTTACTCTTTGCGTGCATGACCGCGACCACCGCGATATAAATATAAACAGATGCCTCCCATTCACGGACTCGCCGCGAGACACGAAGTACGCGGTGCCGTAGCGATCGCACGGGCACTGTGAAGAAACGCACGACGCGCAGACACCGGACGTACACTCAGAACGAGGACGATCCCCTGGTGGTCGCGTCGGATGAAGGACATTGGCTCGGGCAATAATCCGAATACACTCGGTACGCCGGTTCCACTCGGCGGCCCGGGGGCTTCTGCCCCGGCAGCCGCCCCCTTCGCCGGCCGTCTCCGTACGATGGGGGTCCCGTCCAAGTTCAGGTTCCCTGCGCTAGGCGGGACCCCGTCGCGGCGGGCTCGTAGAGGGGGTTGCCGAGACATCTGCGGGCGACTCGCCGGAGCGGCCGCGTTTGGCCGCACGCGCGCGGCTTGTTTACAAAAATCTCATCGGGCGTTTGTCGCCGCGTTCGCCGGACGGAAAGCGTCGCCGCCGCGTTTACGAACGCGCACGTTTGGATAACACGAGGCGTCGCCACGGAGGGAAGCTGGGGCCGAACGGCGCTGCCTCGTCGTTGCCGGGCGTCCCGGGGGAGCGCGCCGCTGGTGCGCACCCCGACCCGCCCGGGAGGGACGGCACGCCTCGCCCGTGCCCCCCCACGCCCCCTCCGCTCTCGTTTGCTCGGCTCTGCCAAATGGCAGTTGTCCAGAGGAGACTCTAACAGCCGGGACCCCGGGGCCTCTGCAATAGGCTCATTTGAGTCAATCGAATGCGGTTTGAGCGTAATGCCGCCCACGGTAATTATCTTCGTATTTTTTTAACGTCGAGGATTTCCCAGCCGTGCAGTTAGGATTCCCTCCTCCCTTGCTGCAATTAGGTCCACCACCGCCACCACCGCCATCGCCGTGCGTGGGCGGGGGGCCGTGCGTGGGCGGGGCGCCGTGCGTGGGCGAGGGCCGGTACTGTGTGCGCTGCCCGCGTGCCCTGTGAGTGACCGTGCGTCTCCGCGTGTCGTCTGCAGGCCGCGCCGCCACCTCGCGCCCCCTGACTCCGCCCCTTGACCGACGACCGCCGCAGCTCCACCAGCTTCATCAACAGCAGCGGCAAGAGCTCTCTGCTCACAGGGTAAGCGCCAGTGGTTGGTACCGGTGCCGGTGCAGTGCCGCATCTGTGCCGTGTCGCCGGGAAATTCTAAGACTCACAAGCGCTCCTTCAAAACTCACGACGTGCTCTCTTAGACCGGTGATGATAATAATAATGCAAAATTACACCCCTTTGTCGATCCACTGCTGGATGAAGGCGTCGCTACGCTGTCAGTCGTGGCGGTCGTTTGATTATACTTCACCGTGCTGGTCAGTGACGGTTGA
>JAZEWU010000036.1:6648541-6685037 GCA_036362915.1 Geotria australis | reverse complement strand
CGATACGCGCAGTGCACGCTCAGAGGCGGGCTCTCCCACACATTCGCCCGGCACGTCTGCTGATATCCTATTTGTCCAGCGTTATAACGTCATCGCTTGTGGTGGATAACAGAGTGGTTATTAACGTCGTTTAGAGAATATAAGTAACGCAAAGAGCAGACGTGAAGCCTCCTTCCCGTGTTTGTAATTTTACACATCCCGTCATCCGCTCAGCCTTCTGCGAGCGATTATTTTCAGCGGCGTCGGTTTAATCCAAGCGAGCTCCCTGCCGCTTTCGAGTTTCGACGTTCAGTGCCTCATCAGGAGAGCGAGGCTCGAACCGAACGGTGGTGGGCGAACCAGCAGACGATGCCAGGCGAGGGTGCCGCGGCATTCCTCGCGTGCGTGGCCCGAGTGTCCGGCGAGCGAGGGGCGAGGGGCAGCCGGTGGGCGAGGAAAGACGGCCGTTCTGTCCCCGAGCCGGCGGAGCACACGCGGCTCGGCTCCGCGCAAAGTTCTTGGAAAAAGATGCTTTTAGTGAACGTTTCTCGGCGTGGCAGAATGTGCAAGCAATTATAAACAGATTTGATTTCCAACGTAAACAAGATTGTTCTTTCTATAATGTAAGGACTCATTTGTGGAATTTTCGTCTCCGTTAAAAGTCCACAACTTGGCACCGCTGCGCCGTGTGTCCCGCGTTCCTCCCGCGTTCCTCCGCACGGTGTCACGTCGGGGGGCGGTGAGACAGGCGCCCACCCCCCCTCAACCCCGACCCGGGCTGCCCCCAACCCCAGCAGTGGAGCAATCCTACACCGCGCCAACGGTGCTCAAAGACGGACGGTTTGCGAATCTTCATCGGAGCTTGAGTGCCAGGAACATAATCTGATGCCGTTGTGTTGAACTTTCCTCGGATAAACTGCACGGGTTTGGAAAGAGAGAGAGAGCACGTGTCGACCGAGGCGTGTGTCCGGCTCGTTGTGCGGCGGACAGTGTGGTGCACGTGGCGCTTCAGCTCAGCGGCCCAGTGGTCGCGACCCACGGGTCGCTTGTGCCGCAGCAGCCCGGTGGTGGCGGCGGCGCGGCGACAAAACGCAAATCCGTGACACACATGCACGGCAGTGCGCCCGACACACCCCCAGCGAGCCGAGATCCGATCCCGGTCCAAGGCACAGCAGGCCAGCATCGACAACCACCTCGCGACCCGGTGACCGGTCGCTCTCGTAAAACTATACGGTGGTCCTGCGCGCCGGTGCCGGTCTGCGTGGCGCGCGCGGGCTCGCGGCCCCCATTTACACCCATCTTTCATTGTCGGAGCCTCGGCACTGCTCACACCCTCCTCGGTCACCTGAGATGCACTTCATTGTTTATCCTTAGTGTGAGTTTGGGCGCGAGCTGTTGTCGGGTTTATGCCCGGGTAGAAATCCACGAGCGGGGTTTGTTGCTGTGTGTTTTCACACCGCCATCCACACGCCGCCGTGGCCTCGTGGCTGCATCGAGCAATTATTATTATTAATAATTAACGCCATAATATATAGAACAAAGTGTATGGCAGATGTTGGCGCTGGCTAAGCGTATGGCTGCCTTCTCCCTCCCCATCTCTATGCGGTTTGCTCGCGCCTCTGAATCGTTCTGTCTTTGAATACCTTCGACGTCTCCATTCTAAATAGTGGTTATTGTACATTGTTCTGAAGTTACGCGGGGACTCGCAACTTTCGCGAGTTGTAAACAGTGAGCCTCATCATGATTCCAGGACGCGTGCGAAGCCACCGAGCCATGATGGCGATGTTTTGCCATTTTTCCCACCAATTAAATGTGGCCGCCCGTTTGTTTAGCGTAACTCACGACTCACCGGCCAGCTCAGCGCTGTTGTGTTTGTACGGCATTGGCGCAGCGTCGGGGATAACTTTGCGCAGTCACGGAACAGCCCGTTGGGCATTGTCATTTGCGTGGGGGGTTTCAGCGGTCAAGACAATGGGAACGTTTTTTAGTGGAAACAATGCGACCGGCCGTTACAATATTCAATTCAGAAACGTCACGAGTAAGTGTTGCGCGAGTATGTCGCCACCCGAGCACTCCTCCAGCGCTTCGGCCTCGGCTACCGGTCCCGTGAACTTAGCCTGTTTATTCCTCCTCCACCAGTGTTGAGGACTGGGTCTCGACCACAGGAGGCAAATCGACAGCGTGCGCGGCGCTCCGCGTGCCGTTGCGTGGCGCGTTACGCAGCGATCACCGCGTTCTTGCCTTGAAAACCTTCGTGCCTTGAAAATCAGTACAACCAAACGTGTCATATGACCGTTCGTAAGTCGGATGTTCGTTAGTCGAGGACTGCCTGTGTATGCAAATGCTCCTTCTGGGCTTTGTGTTTTGAGCACCGACCTGTCGCCTGGACCACACGTTGGTGTTGGCTCCATTCCCTGAAAGTGACCCAGGGCCGAGAGCGTCTCTGATACACAGAGCGGCGTGGGTTAGAATATACACACCGAGTGGCGTGTGTGAGGAGGCATAGTGTGTGTGTGGTGGTGTGCTCGCGGATGCGCTATCTCCTGCCCGTTTTGTGGGTTCATTCGGAGCGGTTTTATCTTGGGGGGTGTGATTTCTGGATTTTTTTTTTACCGTCATCACGTTCATTCCGACGTTGTTTTTCCTGGCCGGTGTTTATTATCGAGACGTCGTTAAGACAATAATAATAATAGAATTTATAGAGCGCCTTTCACCCGAGGGTCACAAAGCGCTGCACAAGGATCCTTGGGACCGGCCGTCTCCCTCTCTCTCTGTGTGCACGTCGTTGAAATGGCAGCGCATTTTTGTACACGCAAAAAATATGAAATCAATAAATATGCTCACTATGTTGCCACCAGCTGTGGTGTATTCCGGGAAGGGAAGGCAGGCCAGGCATCGCCAGGAAGCCGCTCCGGCAGGATGACTCAGCGCTCGGTAATTGCCTGGTGGGCCATCTCGGTGACGCAAACGCGCCGTTCCTCGGCTCCCTAAAATAGCTCTCTTGCCAAAACCCAGACCCCGAGGTGTTTATTATACCCGCCGCTATTTTTATTCCCAACAATTTTATTAGGCTTGATTTCCACTGTCTTCACTTCGAAATGTGTCTTGGCGTATCCGGCGGTTCTCAGCGATCCGGCTCTGTGGATGAGGCACCGAATGTCAAAACCGGTCCACAATTTTGCTAAAATGATGCCCTCCAAGAATGCCATGTAGCCGATGGCGTGTGTATAAAATGTGTTTGTTTAGAATGTGGAGGAAAAGATGTGTGAAGGTGGTGTGGAGGCTGCTTGCTTGTTTTGTCCCTGAACACGGAAAGAAAAGCTGAAATAAGCAAAGCCTTGATGTTTTGCAGGTAAAAAGTGCTTTTGAAGAATTCGAACCCGGTACCCTCATTCAGTAATAACACTTAATCCATTATGTATATTTTGGACACAGCAGAGCACATGAGGCCTGGACCCTCAGGCTGTAAACATGACTACGTTCACAGCAAAACTGTGCATCGCTCCAGCTGATATTTTGTCATCTATATTTTTTTTGCATTGATTCCTGCTCACGGCCAACAACAGTGATGATTTTGTGAACCATTCTTGGGCCTCCCCTACGCCGACTCAGCCTCAAATGAGTATCTGATGTGGTGTGCTTACATCGCCACGAGGGAGACAAAGGCGGCCGGGTGTGGTGCTGGCCATCCACCCCCATGTTTTCTGTGTTGGCCTTTCTAGGTGCTACTTGCTTACAGCACTTGACCCTACAGCGTGGTAAGGCTATACAGGGGTCTTTGTGGTGAGAGTGGTAGTGAGTTAGCATGTCTGGTGAATTTGACAAATGGCTTAGAGGATTTTAAGTATGCGGGTCCGGTGACTTGCATGAAACAGAAGCAAGCTGCTGTTCCAAGAAACCGTGTAGAGACAACTACATGCTGTCTTGTAAATATTTTACTGTATTCATTCTTGCTTTATGAGCACATTTTATTTACAAAGTGGCTACTAAATACTGCAGCAGTGTGCATTAGGTTTTAATGCAGTTTCCAACGTGCTGATGTAAAATCTAAATTTCGTTCTTTTGTGTTTTCAGGTCCATGACGGTTGCAAGTGGGCCCCGGGGGTCGGAATGACCGCGGCAGACTGACGGCGCCACGGGCGATGTCCTCGGCTGCCCCGCCGACCCCGGCCGCCCACCCCGGCGCCTCGAGTGACCGCGCGGACAGCGCCCGGCCCCGTCGTCCCCCGGAGATGGCGACGCCGCCGCCGGTTCCCACCGCGGCGCGGACGAGCTCCTAACCGCGTGCCGCACGGGAGAGGCAGAGAAGCGGCCCGCTCTCGCCAGCGACCCTCGCGCGTCGAGAACAATCCCGTAGGAATGTTTGACCGCGATTGACGCGTCTGCGAACGAGACGGCTAACATGTAATTTCCAAGAAACCGTTCCCGCGACAATTCTGATGACAATGTCGGGCGGCAGGCAGCCCCAGCGGAGCCCGGGGTGCGACGCGGCGCCGCTCGGGAACTCCGTTCTAGCGGCGGGCGACGCCAAGTGGCAGCCAGGTCGGGCGGCCAGCCTGCTGGACAAGGCCCGCGGGGGCAGCAGCCCGCTGGACGTGCTGCTCCAGGCCGTGGAGCCCGACCTGACGCTGCTGAGGCAGGCCGGCGAGGAGGACGCCGGCGCCGAGCGGCGCTACGGGACGCTCACGGCGGAGCCGCGGCCCCGCGCGCGGACCGAGCCGAGGGCCGCGTACGTCCTGGGGCAGGAGCGGCGCGACAGCGGTGGCAGCGGCGGCGGCAACGGCGGCCGCCCCCACAAGACGGCATCCGCCGAGCAACGGTACAAGGCGGCGCAGGCGGAGCAGAGTTCGCGCCGCGGCGACGACGAAAACCAGAACCGCAACGAGGAGGCGCCGCGGCCCGGCGAGCACAGGCCCCGCGCCCACTGGGAGCAGCAGCAGCAGCAGCCGCGGCAGCATCAACGCTTCGTGGCTCCCCCGCACGGCGGCGCACGCTACCGCGTGCGGGGCGGCGTGGTGCAGTACGTGTACCCGACGCAGTACCCGCGCGCGGGGCCGCCCGCGCAGCAGCCGGGCCCCGTCCCGCTCCCCGCGCAGGGCGTGCGCCGCGCGGGGCCCCCGCCGCCGTTGTCGTCGCCGCCGCCGCGCGAGGGCGCGGGCGAAGTCCCCGCCGTTTACGGGGCGCACCGCTACGTGCCGAGAGAAGGCAAAGGCGGCCAGGCGTACGCGCAGTACCGGGCGCCGAGCGGCAGGGGCCGGCCGGCGAGGGACAGGGACTCGAGGCCCAAGAAGCCCGGCAAGTACGTGTGCCCGTACTGCGGCCGCGCGTGCGCCAAGCCCAGCGTGCTGAAGAAGCACATCCGCTCGCACACCGGGGAGCGGCCGTACCCGTGCCTGGCCTGCGGCTTCGCCTTCAAGACCAAGAGCAACCTGTACAAGCACCGCAAGTCCCACGCGCACGCCGTCAAGGCCGGCCTCGCGTGCGGGCCCGACGACGGCGGCGGCAGCGGCGACTGGACCGAGATCGAGAAGTCCTTTTCGCTGGAGAGGTCGGCTTCTGCCGAAAAAGCGCTCGCGACGGAGGAGCAGCTTGGCGTCGGGAAGCTGGAGATCGATCACGAGGCGCACTCCGAGCCGGAGGAGAGCACGGACACGGACGACGACACCATCGCGGATGACGGCAGCGCGGACGCCAAGGACCGCTCCCCCCCAGGGTTGTCGTCGGAATCGTGTTTGGATTACGGGCGGCGACGAGGGGCGACGTCTCCTTGCCAGACGGAGTTCTCGGCCGACGATCGAGGGAAACGCGACGGCGAGCGACTCGAGGACGTTCCCGCGTTCCGTTTAGCGGACGAGCGCTCGGACAGGGCCAGCGGGGGCACCCTCGGGTCCCAGGGCGCGGGAGACACGCACCCGGCGTTTTTACCGAGGGTTGTCCTCGTCCCTCCTAATCCGGCGGCTTTGCCGTCGCCGAAACGACCGGAGCCCTTCAGAAAGCCGCCGGCGTCCGACGCCAACGTTTCCATGGAGGAGTCGGAGAAGCAGCGGTCGCCGAAACCCAAACTCAACTGGTCGGCAAAAGTGACCGAGGAGGCGAATCTACGGTCGGCTTCGTCGGAGAATCTTCTCAGGCCAAACACGTTCGAGAGCAAGGGCAGCACAGACTCGGGCTACTTCTCCCGATCGGAGAGCGCCGACCAGCCGCTCGCGAGCCCCACCAACTTCCGCCCTTTGTCGTACAAGGACATCGTGCTCGGCCGCAACTTCCCCGTTCATTCGCGAGGCCAGGCCGCGCCCAATCACGTGCCGGGACACTTAGCGCAGGTCTCGTCCAGAAAGGAGCGACTCGTGAGCTCGTGGACACCTTCGGAACATTCCGTTTCCCTCAACACGGAGAGGAAACTGACGACCGCCCAGCCCACCGCGTGCCACGCGACCTTAGACGACGTCCGCGGAGCCGGCGGCGACCCCGCCGTCTACCGTGTGGCGCCGAGCGGCGGCGGCGACTCGTTCGGCGCCCGCAGGGACGAAGGCGGCGCCGGCACCGATGGCAAAACGTCAGATGCAGCTGCCGCGATTGCCATTTTCAAGCCGGGCCCGGTGAAGTCAGAAGCCGGAGAATTCCTGCTCGTCCCCGGTTTGGAAACGTCGGGTTTCCCCCGCAGCAATTCGATGCCGAGCTACACGCGTCCGGACGCTGCCGCCGTGAAGACGCCCGTCCTGCTCCGGGGCAGCCGCTCGGTCGACGAGCCGGCGCCCGCATTCCACGGGGACGCCTACTCCTCCTCGGGCCTCTACTTCGCCAACCACAGGTCGCTGGTGAGGCAGACGGCCGTGCAGGCCGACGAGTTCCCGGCGGCCGGCGAAAGCAAGGCGCCGACGGCGTCGCAGAGCAGCAGGGTGGCTGCGGAGGGCGGCGCCGGCCGGTGCCCCCCGCAAGACGCTGGCGACGGGCCGAACGCGGGCCGCCGCCCAGGCCCCGCGACGGCGGAGGCGCCGGCGAAGTCGCGGCGCCCGCCGGCGCGCTACGGCCGCGGCTCCTTCTACGAGTGCCACACCTGCCGGGTGACGTACAAGAAGGTGGAGAACTACATCGTGCACAAGCGCCTCTACTGCTCCGAGCTGCACATGTTCCCCTCGAGCAGCAACAGTTCCCTGGAGACGGAGTCCGCGGCGGGCGACGCGGTGCACGAGGGCGACTTCGTGCCCGGCAAGGCCGCGGAGCGCTCGCTGCTCGTCAGGAAACGACGCAAGCAAAGGAGCGTCGGGGACGAGGAAGACATGCTCACGGAGTGCGTGTCCGCCGGCGTCGCTCAGCCACCGCTCGCCGGCTTCGTCGAGGAGCCGTACGCGGACGACCAGGATTCGGTGTTCGAAAAGCTCGACGTTTCCGAAGCGCCCAGGGACGTCGTCGTCGTGACGGCGCCGGCGTGCGCGAGCGGCCAGGGCCCGCGGTGGCAGCACAGCGACCCGACCAACCCGCCGTCGCCGCAGCTGCTGGTGGACGGCGGCTCGCGGCGCGGGCTGAGCCTCGAGAGCGCGCTCAGCTGCTACGGCGGTGGCGCGGGCGGGCACAACGAGATCTCCGTGATCCAGCACACCAAGTCGCTCAGCCAGCCGAGCTCGTTCGAGAGAGCCGACAGCCTGGAGATGGCACGCTCGCTGTCCCCCGACCGCTACAAGGGGCCGCAGTGGTCGCAGCACCAGCACCTGCGGCAGGGTTCCCTGCCGGCCGCAGAGCTCGGCAAGGAAGACCAAGCTTCCTCGGCGGACCCTTTGAGCGTCCGCGGAACGAAACTCGTTCGGCAGAACAATATCCAGGTGCCGGAAATCCTGGTGACGGAGGAGCCGGACCCGGTGCAACCGACGGAGGCCCAGGAAAAGGAGAGCGAGACAAAGATGGACGAGGATTTTTCGTGGCCCAAGCGGAGCGAGACGCTGTCGCAGCTTCCGCCGGAGAAGCTCCCTCCCAAGAAGAAACGCCTCCGTCTCGCCGAGCTGGGGAACTCGTCGTTCGAGTCGAGCACCGACTCGTCGTTCTCGGGCTCGCTGTCGCGCAGCCCCAGCCTCGAGAGCAACCTGTCACGCTGCTCCAGCCTCTCCATCTCGCTGGACCGCGTCGAGCTGGACGACGAGAAGCCCAAGGTGGAGCCGGAGGACAGGTCGCGGCAGGAGGAGGTGGCGTTCCTGACCGTGCCCGCCTCTCACCACCACCGGCATCACCACAGCCGCGAGATGCGGCGCTCCGCGTCGGAGCAGGCCCGCAGCCCCCAGTACGCCGGGCCCGGCGTGGCGGAGATCCGCAGCAAGTCCTTCGACTGCGGCAGCATCTCCGACTCGCCGCCGCCGCCCGCGCCCGGCCCGCGCGCCGAGCCGTCGCGGGGCCCGTCGGCCTCGTCCCCTCTCCGCGAGCGCCGCAAGCCGTGCCTGGTGCGCCAGACCTCGCTGAGCGGCTACAGCGAGGCGCAGGACTCGCCCCTCAAGGAGCACGCTGGCTTCGCGTGCCAGCCGGGTCCGCGCACGCCGCCTCCTCGGCCCGCCTCGCCCGCGTCGCCGGGCCCACGTTACCGCTCGCAGGAGACTTCCCTCGGGCCTCCGTCCCCGCAGCCCGTCGCGCAAAATGCGGAAGACGCGATAAGGCAGACGCGACCAAGAGCGTCCGGCCCGCACGCGCCGTACCCCCGCTCGCTCAACCCGCAGGCGGGCGGCTGTTCCCCGCCGCGCCTCCTTCCATCGCACCACCCGGCGCAGGGCGGGCACGGGCAGCCGGCCCCGCCGGCCTTCGCGCACGCCTCGCGGGCCCACGCCTACGAGCTGTCCCTGCAGCACCTGAGCCAGGGCCCGCAGCCCCTGCCGTACCAGCTCGTGCACAACCACATGCTGCAGAAGCAGGCGCAGCAGTTGCTGCTCCGACTGCCGCTGCCGCCGTTCTCGCAGCCCCCCGGCGGCGCGTTCTACCCGCAGCAGAGCGGCCCACCGCATCGGCCGCGAGACGGCCACCACCAGGACGCGCAGCACGGCCTGGCCGGGGCCCACGACTCGGCGGGCCGGACGGAGGTCGTCCCGACCCATCCGGCCGTCACGTTTTGCGTGGGCGAGCCCTCGCAGGACGATGCCGGGACCGATCGCCCGCCCCCGCCGTCCAGAACGCCGAGGGGCGGCGCGGTCTCGGCGGCACCGCCGCCGTCCCACCACAATAAGTCGAGCCACAGGTTCGTCGTGCACACCACCCTCGCCGGGCTGCTGGCGACACACGGCCCCGGCTGGCAGCTGCAGCCGCCGCCTCCGCCGCCGCGCGTTATTTTTGGTCAGCGCGGCGCGGCGTCGCTCCCCGAGAAGCACACGAAGCTCGCGAGGACCGACTCGGCCCTGCGCCCCAGCGTCCTCTACCCGTTGTGCGACGGCAGGGCGGCGCCGGCGTGCCCGTCTCGCCAGGGCATCTCGTCCCAGCTCGACGGCCAGCCGCCCAGCAGCAAGCGGATGCTGTCCCCCGCGAGCAGCCTCGAGATCGCCGTGGACATGAGGCGGCAGCACTACCAGAAACGGGTCAAGGAAGGGGGCGAGGAATCGGAGCTGCGAGAGGACGAGGAGGAAGCGTGTCTCGCCGTCGACAAGAGAGATAAATCGCAGCCGCCGATCAAATCCGAAGGTTTTGCGATATCATCGTCGTTTAATTCTGGCGAAGCCTCGAGGTCCAGAAAGCCCACGCTGGTGAGACAGTCCTGCACGATGGAACCCGCCGACCGAGAGGGGTCTCCCGCAAACCTAACGGACTCGTCTTCCGTCCAGTCGATGTCGTCCCCTTCGCGGGACGCGAGGGGGGCGGGCGCGTCCGACGACAGCATGGAAGAGGGCTCGTCAAAGAGCCCGGATCCGGACGCGGGCGCGTTCCGGTCGTTCGCGTCCAACGCTGATGTCGAGATGAAGGACTCGCCGTCCTCTCCGACCACCATCAAGGTGCTGGTGCCGATCGTCACGACGGAGGGGCCGCCAGCGCCGCACGCGGCCGACCCGCGGGGCGACCCGCCGGGAGGCGGCGCGCGGCGGCCGACCGCCCGCGCCGCCGTCAAGGTGGCGGTGCTGCACGTGGTGGCGTCCGGCGTGAGCGTGCCGCCCTCGCTCGTCCTCGTCGCCGACATCGCCGAGGTGCAGCAGCTGCTGTCGCCGAGCCTGCGCACCATCGTCAGCACGACGTGGTGCTTCCTCAACGGGCGCGCCCGGCCCGCGCACTGCGCCGCCCGCGGCCCCTCCGCGTACGGCGGGTGGACGCCGCCGCTGGCCGGCGCCGGTGACCCCAACCCGCCCGGGACGGGCACCGCCGAGGCGCTGGGGCTGCTGCGGCGACAGCAGGGTAGCGGGCGCGCGGGAGAGGGAGCCTACACGCAGGCCGCCGTCGCCCCCCCGGGGGCCTGCTCCACCGTCCACTCGCGCCTGTGGAGGCCGTGCGTGGCCGCGGTGAGTGCGGCCGCGGCGAACGCGCGATGCGCCCGGCGTTCGTTTCCACCGTAGAGAGTAAAGGGTTTGTTTGGAGGCGTGGGAAACCACAGGCTAGCAGGGAGGCAGCCAAAACCGGTATCAGATATTGCCCAAGCTCTGTGGTCCTGTTTTTGGTTGTGTGCATTGGGGCTTGTCATACAGCCGAGGTGGTTAATATTGTTGTCCACCTCAATCAGTTGACGGTAGAGAGGTCCTTGCAATGACAGCAGTGGATTCTCACAAACAGAACCATAGGTCCCAAGTGCATGGGTTTGCTGAACTCCGTACAGCAGGTACTGTATTCCTGCAATGCACATCTAGGAATATATATCCAGATATATCCACATATACATTCCAGGAATACAGTACCGCAACTGTGAATTCGCGAAACCGCCAGAGTTAAACAAATGAAAGTGAAGGTTTACTGTGTGGTGACGGTGTGCGTGTGTAACGTGGAGCCGCGCCATGCGCCGTCCCCGCAGGGCGCCGTGCCGCCGCCGGCGGAGCCCGCGGGACGCCCACGGGCCGCGGTCCCGAGCAGGGAGCGTGCGGAGCTGGAGGGACGTGGGCCCCAGGACGGCGTGGGCCCTGAGCCGCCTCCCACGAAGGGCGGGCCCCAGCCGAGCCGCGTCAAAATTTTCGAGGGCGGGTGAGACACCGCCGCACAAACTCACTCGCTCGCCGTATGCACATCTGCGCCGGCTTGGAACTTTCAGGCGGGCCTACCTAAGATCCTTCCTGAGTGTAACCAGACTGGATTGTGTGAGGAGATTGCAGATCCTTGAAAGATCTGGATACAGGTGAGGCTGCATTGGCTGGGTCATGCAGCCTCAAGGTGTACATAACCTGGCACAAGAGCCGTGGTGACATCACCGCCACTTAGCGGCGAAAGGCGGTTGTTGTATTGTTGCAGTGTGGTGAGTGATTGATTGGTTGGGTGAGAGAGTTGTTGTGACCTCGAGTGCTGCCATTCTTAACTGGTGGGTCGCGATCGACCAGTGGGCCGTGAGCGCCACCTAAGTGATCCGTGGAGACCAGACGCAAAGTAGGCTGAATGGGCCTTGTAGTGCACACGGTTGAGAACGCCTGTGGTGGCTGAACGCAGTGCAGTGGTGCATGAGACGTCTGGCAGACTCGAGCAACATTCCCGAGAACATCTGCTTGTGGTCAGAGGGTAACGAGTCTGTGATTCTTCACATCTATCTTGTGTCCCTTTCTCAGTAGACGAGGTAAGGAGGCGCTGTAAGAATGCTAATCGTCGAGTTGGATCTGTCTCGCTCGAGACAGGGTTCACGGTTATTATTGAGAGCCCACGGAACCCCTCTAGGTGCCGGAACAGGCACTGCGGAGTGAACCAATGCTGCGTGGTGCAGGGCTACTCTCGTAGAAAGCACTTTGCAAAATAACACGCACGTTAAAATAAATTACACGGTAAAGCTCTTCGGGGCAATTAAAATCAACTAAACTCACTTTGAAAACTTTCCATGACACCCTTTATGGATTCCTTGAAGGTAAATTAAATTTCAATTAGTAATCCCAAGCCTAATGTTACTCCAAAGTCAATTAGACAGTGTGAAGACGGTGAACCTGGGGGAGACTTGCAGGCACCACAGACAATGTCGGTATGATTGCGTAAGAATGCGCTCCGAGCAAGGGATATTGCCCGAGTTGTCACCTCATGCACAGGCAGTTCCAGGGTCCCCGGCTTAAGAACGGGTTCCGTTCATGAGTTATGTTCCGAAGTCGATTTGTTCATGTAACCGGCCTCAGCCTGCTTTGTCTGTCTTTCCTTTGCCGACGGCCCGTGATCGTACGATAGACACCAGGCTGACGCGACAGTTAACCAAAATAGCAGGATGACCAAATGAACGATATGTGTGTGAATGCACTTGAGGATTTTTAGATGGTAAAGTTCTGCGTTGTGTATTTTTATGAATCCTCTTGTTTCACACACTCCAACGCAATAGAGTATTTAATCTTACACTGTACTTTATACGAAGCAGCAATGCACTCAATGCTTTTGGGATTTGTACATTTTTCGTACTGTTGTAGATGCGTACAGTTGATAAAACCTAAAATCGGAACACTATTTAATGTTGTACTGTATCCTGTATGCAGCATACTATAAATTGTTATCAATAATAAGTTTGGGAGCTCGTTTGCAAGAATGAGCATCCGTAAGTTGCGCATCGTTTAGTCGGGAACTACCTGCATGCATATATTTCAGGCCACATAGTGTTATTGGTGAATGTGTCTGGTCGTTTTGTTAATTGTGCAGCGCTTTGTGACCCTCGGGTGAAAGGCGCTCTATAACTGCTATTATTATTATTAATTGTGGCCGCGCACCACTGCTAAAGCCGCAGCAGCAGTAGGTGTCGCGTGTTATTGTTTATCATCCGCGCGACTGTGGCTGCTCACGTGTCCTGTAACCTGCAGCACGGAGGCAGCGAGGATCGGGGCATCACAAACATTGCGAAACTCCCTTCCCGTAGACGTCAAGGAGGTGCCGTACCGTGGCTTGCCTGAAGGCAGTACAGCAAATGTGTACTCTGCCTGTTCCCCCTGTACGGAAAAGCGCGCTCACATGGCCAGGCCATCTGAGGCTTGTGTCGCCGGCTCACAAGAGTGCGGCTCGCTGCGCGTGCGGCCGCCCTGTCGGTTGTTGACCCTGCCCCGCGGTGGAATTCCTCTCGTGTTCCACGCACGGCCGATGGACGCGGCCTCTCTGCAGCCGGCGCGAGCCCCGCACGCCGAGCTGCGACCCACGTGACCTTGCGTACAGTGCGCCGTGTGGGTTGTGTTTGGCCGAGCAGCGTTGATTCCGCTGCCAGTGCCTCCCGCCCCACAGCGGCGGCGGCCCACGATGTTTCCGTTGTAAATACCAGGCCTTGATTCATGTGGCGCTGCCAGAATAACCTCTGTGGTCTCGTTAAAGCCCCCCCGATCGAAGACGGAGAGCCGCGTGTCGGTCGCCCTTCGTTCCGTGAGAGCGCGAACGGGGAATATTCCTGCAACCGCAAAACAGAATCTCTTGCAGGCGCACGCACACCACCCACGCAGGCGTGCAGGAACCCACGGAGAAATGCAGGCGGAGGCATCCATTAACGCAGAGGGCGCGGGGCAATGTTACCCAACATTTCGTGAGCCCAGATCAGAATCAAGGTGTCATCGTGGCCAAAACCATCGATGCCGCCTCACGGCCATCGCACTCCACCCTCGCCTGGGTGGCGCAACTCCTACAAGCAAATGATCACGTGGCGACTCGTGCGTGGAATCGCAAAGAGAGGCAGAATGAGCAGCACGTGCGTTAGAGCAGGGGTTCTCAAACTTTTGCGCCTCAAGGCCCTGATGGCGGTTCTGCCCGTGCCACCCCGTGCCGTCCCGCTCCCCCTTCCCAGGTACAAGTCAAACGAGGAGTACGTATACGTGCGGGGCCGCGGGCGCGGCAAGTACGTGTGCGAGGAGTGCGGCATTCGCTGCAAGAAGCCCAGCATGCTGCGCAAACACATCCGCTCGCACTCCGACCTGCGACCTTACCGCTGCCACATCTGCAGCTTCGCCTTCAAGACCAAAGGTGCGTCCGGATCGCGCTCGCGTCGCGGCTCCGTTCCACTCCGTCTCCGGGAAACGCTGCACTCCTGGCATAGCCGATAGCCGACACGATCTGTCTCTCCGTCCGGGATAGCTGCCTCCGGAAATCTGCACTCGCACCCTTTGCGTGACATACGTTAGAAATTCCTCCATGCCTACGACTTAACCATGGCAAGTTTCGCTCCAGGCCTCTCCAGAAAACTGCCCCCGAGGCCCCCACCCCCCCCAACACCCTTCAAACTTATTCTCAATATCCGCTCCTTTTTTCCTCCTTTATTATGTACCTAAGCCGGATCGCTGGAGCGGATGTATCCCCGTCTCCCACGCGGGAGAGAGATATGCTGCGATACGGCAGCATTTTCCACCGCGGGGATTCCCTGCCACCGTCTCTCTCCCCAAGCTCTAATAATAACCCCGCTCAGTACGACGATCGCGCTAACACTTATCCACTCCCACTTTGACAGTGCTGTTTTTTGGTAGCCATTCAAAGTTTTGGGCCTGCGTGAGTCAGTTCACACGTGATGTGCATTACACACCGCGCTCCCGTGTCCTGGCGTTACGCGCCCCTGTGTGTGGATCAATTTGATTTGCAGATGTGGATTCTGAGAATCCTATTTGTCCTGCTCGATGTTTGTTTATTTTGCTGGCACGCCCGCACAGCGTCGCGTACCCCACACTCTCCCCCCCCGCGCCCCACTTTAAGCGACAGCCTGGGGCCCTCCTTGAGCAAGAGCCTCTGCGTGCACCTTCATTTGACTTTATTTGTAAGTGCTCTGGGGCGGCACGGTGGCGGACAGAGTAATGCGAGCGCCTCACAGCAAGAAGGTTGCTTCTCGGGTGCCTTTCTGTGTGGAGTTTGCAGGTTCTCCCAGTGTCCGCGTGCATTTTCGCCGGGTACGGTTTCCTCCCACAGTCCAAAGGCATGCTGCTCCTTAGGTTAATTGGCCTGCTGACTAAGTTGCCCCCAGTGCCCCGTGATAGACTGGCATCCGCCTCGGTATAGCCCCACCGCGTGCCTTGTTTCTGCTGGGACGGACTGTGGGCAACCCCAAACAAGGCCACACGTGGCCGGTGACCCAGCGTTGTGGAGGCAATGGCGAGGGTTGGCAGATCCCCGCACGAACGTGCCATCTCGCGGGCACGGAGGAGCTACGGGGAGGAACCGTACCCAATTGGGTACGGTTCACGAAGGCTCTGTGTTGGAGTCCGGCGGTCGCTGTCTCCATTAACGCCGCGGGCGTCTGAAGCGAAAAGTACAAAAACACAAAGCGCCATCTGCTTCACAGTGGCCGTTAAAGATTCCGTGACGTCATTTGAAAATTTATCAGGCCATGTGTGCCGGCGTCACGGCCGACGTATGCCAAGTTTCAAAACAGCTCGCTCAAAATGTACCTGGGTAAAACCACGCGACAACAGCGTCCTCTATTGGCACACTGAGCCCGTCTGTGATACAGCACTTTCGTGACAGCCTCACGTTATTAGGATTAGCAAAGTACCTGCCCTATGGGCGATCTTGTTCCAAGCGTGTTCACGTTCTGACGTAAGGTGGCAGAGTGCTTCCGAGAGTTTATGGTACTAGTGCAAAAGGGGGGGATATGAACTTAAAATTGTTTCAGAAGACTAATCAATAATTGGGAAATAAAGCTAAAATAAGATATACAAGCCTTGGTGTTGTGCAGATTAAATGAGCGCTTGTAAATATTCGAGCCCGATACCGTCAGTGCGGACATACACAATCAGGGTCCATGTTTAACCTCCACCAATGAGAGTCGATGTGGGCGGAGCCTACTTGGCGGCCGACCAGATATTGCTCTATAGACATACGTATATACTGTACACAGAAACCCTTACTCCAATATATATAGATGGTATGAATATCAGATTTCGTCGACTACAGTGGAGCACATAATACCATTAAGCCGTCTAAAAGTCTCCATCAGCTTTGTGTGTATTTCAGTCGCCGGGTAGTTGGGTGCATCGTTACCGTCTGCGTACGTTCTGTCGTCTCCCAGGAAACCTCACCAAGCACATGAAGTCCAAGACTCACAGCAAGAAATGCCTGGAGATGGGTCTGACCCTGGTTCCCGTGGACGACGGGGACCTGGACGAGGCGGGTGAGTGCCCGCGTGTCGCCGCGTGGACGCCCGGTGTCGCCGTGTGGTGTCGTAACGTGGTGTCGTTGCGTAGCGGCGCCGGCGGCACGCTTCCTGCAGAGAGCATCGCCCAACGCCGTAGAGTTTATGGTTCGTAACGCGCGCAGGTGTCGCACGGAGGTGCGGGGAACAACAGGCGGGCGGGAAGGCGGTCGGGACAAGTGCGGATAATCGGCCAAGCTCTGTGTTCCTATATTGGCGTGTTTGGCCTACTCTACGTAACGATGAGTGTTTGCGTATGTGGGGAAAACCCAAGAGTGCGAGGGTCTTAACACTTTAATCATATGGATGCTGTTGGACACGAGTTTCGCATGATCATGTGATCCACCAACCCTGACTTGTGTGAAAACACCGTCCATTAACTGTTCTCGGCTACAGTTCAGTTTACGTTTTGAGATTTAAACGTTGATGTTTCCTCCTGAAAACCACAGACAAGTTGCAGCCGCCTGTCACAGAGGTCAGAGCACTGAGCTGGCACCGCCAAGAACCTGAGTTTGAATCCAGGTCTCAGTTGCCTGTGATTAAATCTGGTTGCGTAAAAAACCCATCGCATTCAATTTGGTTCTGCATGGAACAGGGGAACATTTCCAGACATGAGAAATAAAAATATCGATTTGACTTTCATGCCACATTTATTCCTCTCATATGCTGCGGCCAATACTGTGAGAACTAGGTGTCGTTTTAAGGGATCTCAGAGGTAGCTCCGCGGTGTCCACTTCCGTGGGCCATCGCAACGCACAAGGGGTCGGCTTCATCTCCCAACGCGACGCCTATCGCACATATAGCCGGCTCGTGCGTGACGAACCGTACGCGTAACTGCGTCATCGTGGAGGAAATTACAACTTCCTTCAAAAAACAACGGGGCACGTTATCCGTAGCCGAGCGCGTGGGAGGTGACCTGAACCGACAGGCTGAACGTCGCCCCATGCCCCCGCGCTCCTGCTCCGGTCGCCATGGCGACGCAGCCTCCCGCCGCCCCCTCGCTCGCTCTCCGTCGCCGTGACGGCGCGCGGGCCCGCCCGGCAGCGGCGGCCCAGCCGGGGGCCGAACCCGCGGATGCGACATTAACATTCCGACGGCACCGACGTCCGTGGCGGCGCGCGTGCCCAGCGGAATCGCGATCTGAAATAACCGGCAGGGCGCCCGGCCCTACGGCCCATCTCGTTTCGAGGGTGTAACGCGTCCTTCTGAAGTCAGGATAAAGACAGGCGAGCGCTTAAGAGGATTGATCGTACTTGTGCAAAACTGGCATATTTAACTGGCTGAAATAGCGTTAAAGTTTCAGAAACTGGGAAGTAAAGGTAAAATGATATATAAAAAGCTTTGGTCTTGTGCAGATAAAATTTCACTTATGAAGGATTGAAACCCGGTACCCTCAGTGTAGTGTGGACATACATACGTAAAAACACTTCCTCCATTTTATATAGAGTTTACCTGGAATGCCGCGCGGTGCTTCCATGCGCGTTCCGCGGTATTTACCCGCCAGAGGTTTTAACGCGCGGCCGAACGGGCGTTTCCGGTACTGGGCCTCGTTATCAAAACATCGGCATCCCGCACGAGCGAGACGCATACAAACGAGCATCGAGCCGCGCTCTCCATCGTCGGGTCCGCGCACGCCTCACGTGGCGATCGCCGCTCGCCGTCACCCGCCCACCGACCTCCGATACACGGCCACCTGCGCGGAACGATCGCCTACGCGAGCACGTGCCTCCGCACCCAACCGCCTCAGTCTTTCTAGTGGCAATGTTTACACACCACACCGGGTACTCATTTGAGGCTGAATCGACCTAGGGGAGGCTCAGGACCGGTTTAGAAAATTGTCACTGGTGTTGGCCGCGAACGGGAATCGAACTCGGGGTGCCAGTTTGGTAGCGCAGCGCCCTTGAAAGGGGTTCACGTACGCGTGTGCGTGCGTACACGTAAACCTCGCCGGGAGCCAGACGGCAGTCGCATCCACCGCGCGTGCGCCGCATCCGCCGCCCGTTCACCGCTATCGCGCCGCGTGGGCGGGGGGTCAGCACCGCGGCTGGGCGGGGGGTCAGCACCGTGGCTGCGCGAGAGCCGTTTTGCGCGGGAGGAGACGAGGGGCGGCGGCGGCGCGGCTGTCGGTCGGGAGCGGTGACGGGAACTCCCCCGCCGTGGCCTCCTCGCCGGCGACGCCCGCCGGAGAATCGCGGCCGGCTCGGTTTGACGTCAGAGCCTGCAGGAAGCGGCGGCGTTAGGCGGAGGTTTGACGAATGGGCGGGCGGGCTGGCAGGCGCGTGGGCAGCACAGATAAGTGGCTGAGTCACCGCTAATTGTGCTCGCTTGACGGTGCCGGCCCGCCGAGTCTGCTCCGTGCCTCCGTCCCGTTCTCACGCAGCGCAGCTAAGCACGGGGACTGCCTGGCACTGCCACATCGACACATCGTCATTCAATGGGTATAGTCAAAGTGATTTTTTTAATGACGAAACTGCATCATCGTGGAGGAAATAACAACTTCCACATTCCCATTTTAGGGATGAGTCTATCCATAGGACAACTACTAAAGTAGAACATACTACTGTTGACCAACCCACAGAGTGATTTATAAACCCCGGATAAATGATGGGCTAGTTCAACTAACTTGTGTAATAACGTGCTAATAGTTATTCGCGATAAGAAAAAAATCGACATTCGACACTGGTGCAGGATTCACACATCCTCCCGCACTGCAATCACGAACCGCGTCAATGTGCGCCGACTAATTGTGAGCGTGGGATGTGGAGTAGCCGTTGCAATAAGCTGTGTAGAGGTGAGCAGCGTGGGTCGTGCTGGGAGCTGATGAGGCTGACTGCCAGTGAGCTGTCATCTGGTTAATGGGCATCACTCGATTGCATGTGAATCACATTTGAGCAATGGTTCACTCAGTAGTAATAATGACTATTTATAATGCATGGCACAGTATTCGTTCAATGTCGAAGGTATTTGTTCGAAAAGAGAACGACTCAGAGGCGTGAGAAAACCACAGAGAGGTGGGGAGGGGGAAGGCAGCCACGCGGTTAGCCGGTGCCAATATCTGCCATACACCGCGTCCCATACATTACGATGGGAACGCACAAACTTCACACGGACGCCCGAAGCGGGCATCGAACCGGCTCGGGCAGGACTGTCTCTCCTTGAAGCGTGGATTTCACCGCCGCATAGACACCCCACCGCTCAGGGGGAGCGCGGCGTTGCTAAAGCCTGCGAGCGTGCACCCCGTAGGAAACGGCGTTGACGGGTTTGCTCCGTGCCGTCCGCCCCCCCCCCCCGCAGCGCTCGAGAGCGCCCACAAGAAGTCGTCGGAAGACCACCAGTTCTCGGACGCGGACGTCTCGGACGGCGACCGCGAGGAGGAGGACAACGACAACGACGACGACGACGATGACGACGACGAGGACGACGAGGCGGAGGCGACGGCCGCGCCGGCCCAGCACCCCGGGGGGGACCCGCGGGCCGACGACTCGCCCGGCGACGGCTGGGGGCCGCGGGGCCCCCGCGTGAGGCTCTACAAGGCCCCGGGCTCCAGTTTCGACGCCGAGGTCGAGAGTCTGACCTCTCGGTTCCGCGCCTTCCCCTACGCCGAGGCGGGCACGCCGGCGCCGCGGCAGCGGCGGCACGGCGCGGTTCTCGGCCGGGCCTGCCGGGACGGCTGCTCTCCGCACGCGATGAGCGTCAACGGCGAGGGCGCGGCGGCCTCGCCCGGCCGGCCGACCGACGTGTCGCTGTCGCCCAGCCGCATGAGCGTGAGCCGGGAGGGGTCGCCGTGCGCGGGCGACGGGGAGCGCTCCCCGTCTCCGTGCGCCTCCCCAGGCCGCGCGTACTCTCCCGCGAGAGCCGCGCCCGACCCCCGCGACGACCCGATGGCGCGCTCCCGGATCGCTCCCTTCGCCGCGCGCCACGCGGAACAGTCGGCGTCGAATCCGCTCTCGCGGGTTCAACATCAGAACCACCCGCCGCATCACCACCACCTCCTCCACCATCACTTCCAGCCACAGCAGCAGCAGCAGGGTTCCGCGAGCCGGCTATCGGTGCCGTTTTGCGAGCGCGCGTCGCGGCAGCAGGAGACGGCGACGCAGAGCCGGGACTCGCTGGTGCCGGCCCGGCCGCGGGGCCACCGGGCGCACTCCCTGTCCCCGTACCGCCGCGGCTCCTCCGGCCGGCCCTGCTCGCCGTCGCCGAGCCGGGAAGCGTGCGGCGGCGGCGGCGGCGGCGGCAGCAGCATCTTGCGAGCGCAGTCGCTCAGTCCGAGCCGGTGGAGCGCGCTGCGCACGGCCGACGACCCCGGCGATCCCGACGGGAGACCGCGTGCCGCGTCGTGCCGCTCGCCCCCCGCCGCCCCTTACGGCTCGCGCGACGGCCTCGACGGCCGCCCACGGCCGCCGTGGGGGGTGGCGGCGGTCGCGGAGGACGACCCGCGGGCCGCGCGCTGCGGCCAGTGGGGCCAGGGCGGAGGCTCCTACGCGGCGGGGTCGGCGCCGGACCGCGACACGGAGACGTGCGGAGGCTGGGCGACGACGGCGCGCGGGGTGAGCGACGCCGCCCGCGAGCGTGGCCGCGTTGCCACCTCGCTTTCTCCCTGCTAGCAGAGTGCCCGCCCTACGGGCGATCTCGTTCCTGGCGTGTAACACGTTCCTCCGGCGTCAGCATAAGGGCGGAATAGCGCTTGACAGGGTTGATGGCACTGGTGCAAAAGTAGGAATTTAAAGCTGAAATTCTGTTAACGTTTCAGAAGAGTAACCAATAAGTGGGAAGTAAAGCTGAAATAAGACGTAAAAACCTGGATGACGGATCTGAAGCGAGTACTCCCAGTGCGGACACGCGCACGGTACGCAATCAGGGTCCGTAGTTAACCTCCACTAGCGAGAGTCGACGTGGGCGAAGCCTACTGGACGGCCGATCAGAGTTTGCTGTACGGACATACATGTATACATGCAAACCCTTGCTCCATTACACGTAGATAGATGGCGTGAACATCAGATATCCTCGACTGTTGTGGAGCATGTCGTACCGTGACCAGAGCACGGCGCGCGTTCATGGCTGACGGCCCGTGTTCTTTCGACACCTGTCGGCGTGAGCAGGCCGAGCCGCCGGACGGCCGCGGAGCTGCCCCGAACCCGCAGGCCGCTCACGCCGGCCTGCGGGCGCATCCTTCGGCGAGCTGGCACCGGCAGATGTTCAGCCACCTGCCGCTGCACTCCCAGCAGCCGGAGCGGGCCCCGACTCCCAAGATCCTGGTGGACGGGATGAGGCCCGTCGCTCGGGGGGCCGGAGAAGCGACGGCCGTCATCTCCACGTCCGCCCGAAGCAACTGGGCCGCCGTGCGCGACGTGGAGTGGCGGCAGCAGGCCTTCGCTCTCCTCTCCGACACGCAGCAGCTGCAGCAACAGCAGCAGCAACAGCAGCAGCAGCCGGCGGGGCGTAGCGGCCGAGCGGCGTTCACGGCGGCGATGCTGCCCCTGTCGGCCATTGGCTCTGCTTCGGGATCGTCTCCAGGTCTGTCGAGAAGCGCGAGTCCTGTCTTTGCGACGTCTCAGGTGCGTGGGGCGCAGCAGCGGCCGCAGGATGGAAACGCGGGCCTTTCCAGGGATCATAACTCGTGAGCGCCGAGCGCGATTCATCAGGGCCCGTCCGCCCACGTCCCTTATCGTGGCCTATGCGCGCCGTGAGCTCATCTCCGCGCCGCTGACCGGCCTGCGCTTGTGGCCCGCCCGCGTTTATCAATTATTGTCATTATCATGATAACTTTCGTTACGGTTTGAAGTCGGCACACGGGGGTTAATCTCCCCGCCACCGGGTATCGCTTCTTGCGGCAAGCCCCCGCGGCCGACGGAGGATTGCGATTTCTCGCGACGTAGCGCGGGGGCCGGCTGGGCCGCGAGGACCCACCGCGGAGTCCCGCTCCCGGCGTCGCCAGCGCCGTGTCGTTGCCGTGCGCCGCGGCCGTGCAGCCATATCGAGCGCGAGTGGCCGTCACCGCGCTCCTGCGGGTGCGAGGCTCGTCTTTTTATTCGCGCGGCCACGTTTCGTGTGTTTGTGGTTTTTACAAAATGTGTAAAGGGACAGAAAAAAAAATCAGTGTTTGAATCGGCGCTTAAGCCGACGCGACATGGCGTCGGCGTCGCCGTGGCAGTGAGAATGCGGTGAGCGGAGCGGTGGTGAGGTGGTGAGGAGGTAGTGCGCGTGGCGTTACCGTGGAGAGGGTGCGGTGAGGCAGCTCGTCCCGGTGGTGAGGATGTGGTGAGTTTTCGTGGTATGTGTTGAGCGTGGCGGCGGCGGCGGCGTTTGTGTGGTGATAACGGAGGCGTGGAGCGAAGGCGCCTCCGTTTCTCCAAATAGCGTTGGGTGGTCAGCAAATTGAACGTGAATATTTGCCAACATAAAATAAGAAGCCGTTTTAACCATCGCATTGTAGTCAACATTAAATGAAGTTTGACGTAACAAAACCACAACACGTTGGAAATAACAACACACGTCAGGGGCACACGTGACGCGATCAACAGTGCGTCTCCTCACTCCGACAGGCGACGTCATATCCCATGAGCTGTGTGCTCTGCTGCTGCGGCTGCAGCCGGAGCTTGCCGTGCGATAGTCGGGCATGTGGTGCTGTGTGCGGCGCCCGCGTGCGGTGCCGTGTGTCGTGCCAGCGCCGCGGCGCGGACAGCATCGGGGCTCCCGCGACACGGGAACGCTACGACGTCTCGTACGACGCGGGGCACGCTGCCGTCGAACATCGTTGCGTCGCAATTGTCATCGGTCATTTTTTTTGCGAGTTATTGTCTGACATTGTTTCCGAAATGACACGAACGCAGTTTTAGTTAATAACGATAGCTCGTTCAATTAACACTTGTAAACTATCTCCGGGAGTAAATGGACCGTACGGCGATTGTATGAAGTCATCGTTTCCGTAGTCCGTGAGAATATTTAAAGCTCTCGTGTGAGCGGCGACGCGTGCGGAATCCGGGGCGTAGATCGTACAGTGATAGTGGTGAGCAGACTCGTGTCGCGCTTCTGTGCAGTGATCCTTGTCTGTCCCCATAGTGCAAACGCAGACGCGGTCGCAGCGTTACGGGAAACCGATGTCGCGGTGATCATCGTACCACGCAAACTGATATTGCCGTAAAATCCGACAGCGCGGCCACCCAGGCGAATACACGTGGACGCTAGACAACTGTCCTCGTCTCAAAAAATATAAACGTGACGCCGTGACGCCGTAACGAGCGGCCGATCTTTGAGGTGCGTTGTAAATGTCTTACAAACGAGACAAAAAGGGGGCCAAACTTCCGAGAGGAATCCACAGAGGGCAGAGAAAGCCACTCTTCCTTAGTGGCAGGGCCCAGATGAGTTTACACAATGGATAGCTTGGAAAAGCTATTTAGACTAACTTTAAAAAGTACAGTAATAGAAACTGACATTTTACTTGGATTGATATTAGCCATGGAATATTTAACTTTTTTACGAACCAAAGTTTGCTGTTAGATATCGATGCTTTCACAGCACTGTGTTGGTCCTAACGATTGGTATTTTGACAGCAGCGGACGTGGGGGAGATGTTGGGATAGTTTGGGGGACCTTGGGAGCTTTTCAGAGACATTGGGAGACGTTCAGCCGCGTGAGGTTCAGTACGAAACAATCGCCATAGCAACTTGAAAAACAATTGACGTCTTCTCAAACCCAGAATAATATCAAACGTAGTCAAAACAGACGACCACGGATTGTAAAGTTATCGAAAAATTACTCTTAATTTTCTGGTCGCAAAATCAATGCGGACGACGTGTTGAAGCTCGTGACTGGTCGCCCCATCACAGCCACGCAGCCTGCGCCGGCGCTTCCCGGCGGCAGCGTCAATCCCAGCGGCACGGGGAGACGCGCGCACGAGCAGAACGCTCACGCCGACGCCGCGGCACGGACCGGCGACCTTGCGGCGCTCGCAGAGAATTGAAGCAAAGCGGCGCCGGTGACAGACGGCGGCCGAGAGGGAACGCAGCCCTCCCGTCTCCTCGCGGCAGCTTGGCAGAGGAGTCAACACAAACGTGCAACCGCTGTCGCATATGCATATTTTTCGTAGTGGTATTCTTTTAGAAGAATGTATGTAAAGACTTAAAGGGGCGCGCGTAGTTTTGTTTAAACAGATGCTAATCTCAAAGCGCTCTGTATTTTACGAAGCTTTCCAATAAATTTACGGAGGCCGCGGCGTGGGGCTCCCTTCCCGGGTTACTGTACCATGTTGGTGAAGTAGGTCGGGGCTGCTGCCTTCCTGTCAACTCAGGGCCTCCTTGAGATGATCGTAGAAGACCGGGCCGGCGCTAAAGACCGGCTCCGTGTCAGGTGTCTGATCCCAGGAGGCCCTGTGGCCAGTGGCAGGACACGCGGAGGAGCTCCCTCTCCGAGGGTCGCAGCCCGTAGACGGCAGCAGGGCAGCACGGACTTTGAGGCTCTTTGAATATCCATGAAAGCATTTATAGTATTTTAAATCGTATTTGGTGCTTTTGTTTTAGCCGACACATTGGAATTTAAATCCTGCTGAATGTGTAAAAAAACCCCAACCTTTTCGATGTTATCAATATCTGCAATATTTGAATAGACGGTAGTGTTTCTCTAGATTTCATTGGCTGGTGCACGGAGAGCTGGAGATGCCGTGCAGGCCGGGATGTTGGGTGATGGCACTTGTAAGCAGGTACACGATGCGATTATATCGAGAACGCGTGGGACACCGCCGCGTAGCTGGTTATTGTTTACACCCACCCGCGGTGACTCAAACCCTCACCCGCGTCCGTGCGTCAGCATCGCGCCCGTGAAGTTACGCGTTGCGGTGGGAGCCGTGTACGCGCGCGATGGCGCGAAGTGCTGCGGGTGGTTTGCCGACGGGAGCGGCGTGGGATGGGGACGGGCATCCTCCTGGCAGGGAAAGCGGGCGCCACGGTTTGGAGGCACGAGCAGAAACGAGCGGCGGCACAGCCGTGTCTCGGCAGCGTGAAGTGTGTGGAGGGAGCGGCACAGCGCTGCGGCCCGGTGGCTGTCTCACTCACGAGCGGTCTGAACCACGGGGCAGCCCGGGCAAATGCAGGGGCCCCCCGTGGGCGGGAGGCGGGGTTTGACAGAGCGGTGTTGATGTCCTATTGATTGATCAACTCATTACATTATTTCTAGTAAATAAATCTAGTAAAGCTAAGATTATAAATTGAAGTCCGTTATTGCAACATTAATTTGGGAGGATTAAATGCTATTTAATCAGTGTGGGGGGCGGGTCTCGTCATTGAATTGTGCCTGGGGCCCCACAATCACTAGGATCGGCCCTGCTGTCCCCACCGCCCTGCCTGGGTTCCCATCTGCCACAGAGGTTCACCCCAGGGTGATCGGTCCCAGGTGAGCGCCCGATGTCCCGTGTGGCAGCGAGCGCGTGGTGGCAATGCCACGTTACCAGAGACACGGATTATATTGGGGGGTCCTTGTGCCTGCACATGACGTGTACGTGTGGTGGTGGGGATGTTGATGGTTGGGATGGTGGGGAGCGGTAGTGCAGTGGTTAGCGTGCTGTGCTATAGAAGCTGGCGACCCAAGTTCGATTCCCGCACTTGGCCAACACCAGTGATGATTTTCTGAACCGGTCCTGGTCCTCCCCTAGGTCGACTCAGCCTTAAATGAGTGCCTGGTGACAAAGGCGGCCGGGCGTGGTGCTGGCTATCCACCCGCTCGTATGCCGTGCTGGCCTTTATAGGTGCTCGCTAACAGCTAACGGGGGATCATTGTCTTTGATAGTGATGGTGGTGGTGATGGTGTTGATGGTGGTGATGGTGTTGATGGCGGTGACATCGCGCATGGTGTGCGAGCGCGTTACGCCGTGAATCTCAAACTCTTATCAATCGTGACCAATTTATTCGTGAGATTTGTTTTACGATTTAAGATCCATATTCTACGAAAGCCCTCGAGTGTTTTACATGACGCTATCGCCCCCGCGCTAGGGGAGTGCAGTACATGACGGTGTATATAGCGGCCCTGTGTGTGGCTAGCTGGTGTGCGTGTACAATCCGCGTAGTAGCCCTTCATTATAAACTGAAGTACAGTATACCTATTGCCAGAACCGTGGAGGGGGAGGAAGTAGTGTTAAAGTGGAATCAAAATAAAATATAGATATCTTGGATTCTTTTCTCTACATATCTGTGATATTGCACTGACAAACATATTTTTATAAATATATATGGCAGGGGTGTCCCCTGTTTCTGTGTGCTTAGAATTCGCTATTCTACTATTTGATTGTGTACAGTTTGTTGCTATGAGCACTTTGCTTTTCGCTGTGAAAAAAAAATAAAAAATGTGTTCCGCTACCAAAACGACGGGCGAAGTAGGTTTGTTCATCGCATGCCGGATGCGTCGAGGCCTGAGAAATAATATTTTATTATTATTTGCTCACCCTCCCTCCCTGTCTCCCTCCGTGTCTTTAAGGAAGTGACGGCCATCTTAGGGGACGCTGGCAGATTTTTGCCGCTCTTAAGATTGCCAGTTTCACGACCTTTCAGTGTTTTCGAAACAGCCTTAATCATTTAATTTTCGTTGCTTTGGTTTTGGGGCGGCACGGTGGCGTAGTGGGTAGCGCTTCCGCCTCACAGCAAGAAGGTCCCGGGTTCGAATCTCGGCTCGGGGTGCCTTTCTGTGTGGAGTTTGCATGTTCTCCCCGTGTCCGCGTGGGTTTTCGCCGGGCGCTCCGGTTTCCTCCCACAGTCCAAAAACATGCATAGGTTAATTGGCCTGCGGACTAAATTGCCCCCGTTGCCCTGTGATGGACTGGCGTCCCGTCCTTGGTATAGCCATGCCTTGCGCCCTATGTCTGCCGGGATAGGCTCCGGCTCACCGCGACCCTGTACAGGATTAAGCGGTTTCTGAAAATGAATGAATGAATGATGCTTTGGTTTTTATTAGCTGTTTTTTTTTCCTGTCGTTGTTTACATGCTGTTCTCTCCGATGCCCTTGTGCAGCTCTGTGACCCTCGGGTGAAAGGCGCTCTATAAAATGCTATTATAATTTATTTATTTTATAACGCGTGGCACATATCAATTCAATGTCGAAGGTATTCATTCGAGCGGCATCTTAGGCAGGGCCGTGCTTCCCCCAGGGCTGGGAAGCACTTGTGCTGTTCTTGTATTTTGCGCAGGGGGTGCCCTGTCTCCGCGAGACTCCCAGAATTTACACATCCAATAAGCTTTTCCGGTCGTGCATCATTCCTTGACGAGCGTTCCTGTTATTTAACCCAGTCACGTGTCGACAGGCGACCGGGAATAACATTGGTAGGTAGAGCAGAGAAAGATACCAGTCACATTTTATTCTCAAGAGCTGTTCATTGAGTATAGCTGTATCGTGCATTCCCCCTCTCCCCCCCGTGCAACGTTTCGCCTCCCACGTTAGAGGCATTGTCAGGATTAGCCGACACAGCTATCTGGAACGAGCAGTCTTGAGAGCAAGTTTTCATACATGGAGCCGTGAAAACCCACATCATTGATTTTCCGTGCTCTGTCGCTGTTGACGTGTCGTTCTCTCTGCAGCTTTGTGCAGCGCTTTGTGACCCTCGAGTGAAAGGCGCTATATAAATGCTATTATTATTAACAGCGTGTCCGTATATACAATGCCCTCACGGTGTCCTCTGCTCACAGGACGTAGTGAGGTCGAGCTCCTGTGGCTGCGATTTGGTCAGTGTGTCCATGCGACACACGTGCTCGTCACAACAGCAGCAGCGCAGAGCGCACGCCACGCAGCGGCTGCAGGCCGTGCGCTCTCCATGTGCCGCGAACGTCCCAGCGTTTGGTCCGATCCTCGACGGTGCTTCATAACCACAGCAACTCAGACATTTAATTCATAGCCACGAGACGCCTAAAGCGTAACGGGGCATAATTACAGTGGAACACGCTTTCCCCGTAGAGTTATAGAAATCTGTATGATACACTATATACACATCCAGCCGAGTCTGTGGGACAGTCCCCACAGCTGCACGTTCACATTGTTGGTGCATATTCTAGCTCTTTTTACGAGTTAGGTCACGTAAAAAATATAACTGTCGCAAACCCGCCTCCACCCGACACAGCCAATCAGTAATGGGTTGTCACGTGAACAAAAACGTGCCAATTCGTTACTACTTCAGTACACCGTTATGTTGGAGAGCGATAGTTGCAATCAGCTTCATCTGCAGTCAAGATTCCGATATCATTGTTAAGTCTCATAGTTCGTAGGGGTTTCACCTCATAACGAGTAATATTTGGTTTGAGTAATTTAGCGTTTTCGATTATTTGAGCAACCTCATGCCGAGTCATCTCGGCTTCAATGTGAGGAAGTTGTTTTTGTGCCGATTCCACGGCGCGGTCCTGGCAGAGCTGCCGTGTCATCAAGATAACGCAGCGTGTGCTAAACTAACAAGTGCTGAAGAGGTTTTGAATCTGTGCAAATGCCTCGAGACGGATTCACATCTCGTAGACGACCGTTCCTTATAACGGTCCCAGGGACAACTTCCAGCAGTCACGGCAGCAGGCTCATCCTGTGTTGAGATTGCCAATCTGGGGGGGAAACTGGGACAGCCGCCGTGCTGTTTCACTGCCGAAAAACGTAACAAAAGATATAAACTCCTCCGCTGTTCAAGGCTGGTGGTGGCTACGGCAGGATCCCTCACGCACGCCCAAAGCCGAGCGCTGAAAGCACTGCGCATATTACCCATAATGCCGTGCAACCTAACTTATTAATTATTATCTAACTATTATGCTGGTTGACCCAGGAAACCCCGAGTCAACGGAATCATTTTCAGGAAGGTCCTGCCAAGTATTCACAGTAGGTGGCGACGTTGATGTTTGTAATCCCAAACGAGTAATTTACAGGTGATTTTTCAACATTGGGATATTTGGCCATCTGCTACGGGAGGAAAACCTGGAGGAAATCCACGCAGAAGAGGACAAAGAACGTACAAACACCACACAGAAAGACGGCCCCAGATTGCAATCGAACCCAGGGCCTTCTTGCCGTGAGGCGCAGGTGTAATCGCCGCGCCACATTGCTGCTCGAACTTCAAATTGTCCTGAAAGTGCTGGCGTCTGGACCTCGGCGTGTCTCTTCTCTGCAGAGGAGGTACGGGGAGACCCCAGGCCCTGTGCCGCCGTATCTCAGTAGAGGAGGTAGCGCAGCTCGGACCACACGAGGGGCAGGAGGACTCGGCACGCGCGGAACAGCACCGCGGCGCTGGTGACGATGGCGCGCGGCTTGCTGTACCAGCGCTCCGAGTGGAACGCGATGTACATCGCGTACAGCGCCACCGCAAAGAAGTGTCCGATCAGCTTGAGGGGGTTCGGGTTCAGGCTGCGCACACACACACGCACAAATTGTTAGTTTCTCTTTGTGAAGGAAATGTTTGTATGTACCGGGTACATGGTTAAAGCCTCAGCGACTGAAAGCGCTCGCGTCGTATCATAATGATAAATGCAATTTGTAACGCACACATTCATATTCATTCAATGTCGAAGGTATTCATTAGAAGAGAGAACGACTGAAGATGCGCGAAGAAACCTGCAGAGGAGGGGAGTAAAGTCACGCGGTAAGCCGGCGCTAACCCGCACGACACTTCATCCCTTACATTATGATATCGGCCAATTGATTAATGAGTGTTTTTTGTTGTGGGGAGAACCTGGAGAAAAACCCACGCATAACAGCGTCAGAACACAGAAACACCACGCAAAAAGGCGCCCGATGCGGGAATCGAACAGCCTCGGGCAGGACTTTCTGTGAGGCACAGATGTTACCACGGCATAGCCATCCTGCCGCCCATCATCATCTGGACTCAGTAATTGGCCGATAACATTGGTGCTGGCTAACCATGGAGCTAGCGTCCCCCCACCTCGATGAGGTTTCCTCGCACCTCTGAGTCGTTTTCTATTCGAACATTGAATGAATATGCGCGTTATAAATTCTAGATGTATTTATTTCTGTACGCTGCTGCTGGAGGAGGCAGCAGCGCGGTGTTGCGCGGTTGCACACTCACACGGAGAGGAGGCCCACGGGCCCCGACACGCACTCCCCGCCCAGGCGGAAGTAGTGGAAGCAGGCCCGTCGCAGCTGGCGCAGAGACTCTGCGGGAAGACAGCCACGCGGGGCGGCACGCGTGAGGTACCCGCGGGAGAGCCGCGGGAGGGCCACACGGGCGTCACAACGCACCACGGCACAGCAGCCCGGGGTCGGCAACGCGCAGCACGAGGCGCGCCACTTGTGACATGCGAGACGAAAGTCTAATTGACGGCGAAGAAACCCAGTTGGGGAAAAAAAAACCCGATAAAAACTATGCTTGACGGCTCTGTCAATCTATAAATTATGCTACACGACGAAAGCTCTTTTGACGTAGAAAGAACAGTGATTCAATCGGTGTATTTACTACATTACGTTTAGCGGGGGCCAGCCTATCAATGGCACGCAGATCCGTAAATACGAGTGAATAGGTTAACTCTTGGTACACCGCCCGTGGGACACGTGCCGCACGGACATTGCCGACCCCCGGTCTGCGTCGTGATTAGTCGGCTGAGAAACGCGTTCATTTCGGCGTCGTTAACGGGCGGCCAGCGATGACGATGGCAGACGTGCGGGTGACGGGACGAGGAATCTTACCGTCGGTGGCAGCGAACAGCTCGTACAGCGCTTGGGCCAGGACGTTCACCACAAACGAGTGGGTCTTCTTGCGCACCCAGTGGAACTCCTTCTTGGCCTGGGAACAGAGACGCCACCGATCGCGAGCGTGACGCCTTGACACGCGTCGATTCCGCCGGCGGAGCGCTCGCACGCGGAGAGGACACTCTCCTCTCCACCTCAACTCTCGCCACAAATACATGCCGCGCCAGCTTCACAATTTGAAGCCGAAGTCGATCCAGAGGAGGAGCCCGGAGCCGGATCGCAAAAACCGTCGGCGGCGTTGGCCGACCGCCGCGCTGCCGCTCCGCTCACCCGCAGCATGGCGCCGTCGTCCCACAGGTCGGGGATCCCGCGCAGCAGCTCCCGCCAGATGCGCACGTCGTTGAGCACGACGCTCATCCCGCCGCCCGTCAGCGGGTGCCGCATGTTGTACGCGTCGCCCAGCAGCAGGACTCCTGGGGACGACGAGGGGACGACGAGGTAAGGGGGCGTCCCCCCGCACGGGCGAGGCGACCTCCACGGCGGAGGCGTGTGGGTTTTCGCGGATGGATCGATCGCGTGAGAATTTCTCTCGAGAGCCGCTCGCTTCGGAGGTAGTCGTATCGAGCGTTCCCGCTCTCTTCTTCGCTGCCGTTTCGCCTCCAACTTAGGAGGCAAAACCTCGCGAAACAGGAGGAATGCTCAACACGGCTATCCCAAAAGAGCAGCTCAACTTCTACGGTGGCCACAAAATAACAACCCTCCAAAGGTAACCGGTTTCCCCAAACCCAGTTGCCCGGTGGGTCTCGCTGCAGCAGCATATCGCTCTCTCCCACGATACAAACTGAGTTACAACGTGGGCACATTTACACCCCCATCCTGTGGTTAACAGGGTGGTTAGGGGGGGGACCGTGCCGCCCCACAGCCTCGAGTTAGCCCGGGATTCCGAGGTCACGGTGCACGTAGCGTGGGGCAGCAGCGTGCCAGCGGGCAGTGCGGGCAGTGCGGGCGGGCGTGCGAGCGGCGGGGCGGCACTGCCACCGCGCCCACCGCAGGCCACGCGGCCCCGGCACGCGTCATGTTGCGTGGCCGGCGCGAGCGACGCGTTACCGGGTTTGTGGACGGGTGAGGGCGGCAGGAAGCTGGCGGGCATGGTTCGCAAGCGGTCGTTCTGCAGGGCGTCCAGAAACGGTGCCTGAATGTGCTCTGTGAAACGGACAAAATAATAATAGTTAGTTATAATTTGTTTATTATATTTATATAGCAGTGCCTTTTAACCCAGACATCCCAAGGCACTGCAGGGAACCGCAGATAGGTGGGCAGGAGGCGGCTACATGGTCAGCTGGAGCCAACCTGCCAGACACTGCGTCCTATGTATCACGAGGTTATCGGCCAATTAATTAACGAGCGTTTTGTTTAGTTGTGGGAGAAAACTGACACAGAACAAGGGGAGAACACACAACCGCAGAAATACGGAAAGGCACCGAGGTGGGAATCCAACCACTACAGGCAGGACCTTCTTCCTGCGAGGAGGCACGGATGTTACCGCTGGATAGACACGAGGGAGCGCTCAACGATGCCCGGTGTGCGGCGCACGCAACGACCGGGGGCTGGCGTCCCCCCGCCCGCTCCCCACCCACCCACTCCCCGCCCGCGCCGCCACTCACCGGGCAGCTGCGGCGCGATCTGCTCCGCCATGTAGTGGCGCATGTCTCGCGGGAGCGGCCCGCGGACGTCCACCAGCACCCGCGTCTCCGTCGACGAGATCTGGTAAATGAGCACCGGGCTGGGCTCGGCCAGGACGAGCTCCGCGTGGTGAGGGCGGAACTGGCGGCAGTCCTACCGCCACGTGGCCACGGCACGACGGTGAGTACGGTGGCAACGCGGCGCGGAACACAGCGCGACACAACTATAATAATAATGATTAAAATGTATTCGATGTAGGTTTGTCACGGCTCGATTCGTGACGGTTGCTCTTCAGAGCGGTTCTTTCGGGATAGCCGTGTCACCGAGCGCTCTCCCTCACTCCGACGCGTCGTTTCGCCTCCCACGTTGGAAGAACGCCTGACGATGCTTCCAACGCGGGAGGCGAAACGTCGCGAGAGAGAAAGGGAGAGCGCTCGACACAGCCGTCCTGAGAGAATAGCTCTGAAGAGCAACCATCAATAATTACAATGTATAACTCCGCACAGAAAGGCGCCCGAGGTGGGAATGGAACTGCCTTGGGCAGGACCTTCTTTCCGTGAGCACCACCGACCGCTCACCTTCATGATGCAACCAACGAAGTGGGATGACACGGTGGCCGCGGTGTTGACGAGGTTTTTGCGGAACTTGGAGAAGCAGCCGTCGGCGACCACCGTGAGCGGCGCGCGCAGCTCCTGGGGGTCGCGCAGGGGTCACACGCGCACACAAACATAAAGATCCCCCGTATAGCCTTAACAGACCGTAGGATCAAGTGCTGTTAGAGAGCCCCTGTGAAGGCCGGCACGGCACACGAGAGGGTGGGCGGCCTGCGCCGCGCCTGACCGGCCGCCTGTGTTTACGCACCGCATCAGGGACTCATTTGAGGGGGAGTCGAGAAAATCCTTATGTAGGTTTTCAATGATCGAGAATTGCTCTCCGTAGCTGAAGTCGGCTATCCCGAAAGGAGGGATCGCCGATACGGCCATACTTCACCGCGCCAGTCAGTGCGGATTCGTGAAGCGGCAGGCCTTGTTACTCGGCAGCGATAAAGGCCGATGGATGGAGATGATGATACCATGGAAACATCAAACACAAATCTTGATTTGCGTTTGAAATGTTCCAAATGTTGCACTATTCCCTCTCGATGTTGTATACGCTACCTATAATGTTTTAGTTTTGCCCATCGCAATGCATAACTGTATTTTTACCTGCTTATTTGGAAATTGTGTGCAATGCTGTGTGTAAATGTGTGTTTTTGTTTGGTTAATTTATTATTTTTATATTTGTATTTTTATTTATTTTCAATTATTTTCGTCAATCGCATGTTGGTTTTGTCGCAGGAATCCAGTAAAGAGCTTGCAAGCTCACTAGGTATTTATCATCTGCTGTAATAATAAACATCTATCTATCTGGATCTTCCAGAGTCAGCCACCACATGGCGCTAAACGGCTATGGAGAGCAATTCCCATACAGGCAAATACGGAAACTTTATATGAAAATTCGTTATAACGGAAATTGGTAATTAGGGACTAAATCTTAATATACTGAATAAAAATTCGCTATGATGAAAATATATCATCACCACGAGTTTGGATAATTAAATTCGATACACAGTAATTGAATTAACAGAAAGATTGTAAGAAACGTAACCCTTCCGTATATCAAGGGATAACCGTACACGGAGCCGTGCAAAACCTACATCATTGTAGCATTGTGTTTAGCGCCGTGTGGTGGGCGGCTCTGGGAAATCCGCTGCAGCAACACCTGATAGTTTACATGGGATCATCATCACCATCCATCGGACGTTTTTTTAATCACTGCCGAGTAACAAGTGCTGCCCCTTCACCAATTCGCACCGACTGGCATGGCGAAGAATTTTCCAATAACACCCGTGACAAGCACGGTATGGCAAGGGCATCGTCCAGTAGTGAGTTGGGACAAGGGGGCTGTGAATCTGAACGATGATGCGGCTCTGTCACCCGTACGGGTTCCAGCGTGGACACGCGTTACACGGTGCTGCATGCAAACAGCGGGCAAGCTCGCTTTGAAGGAAGCAGTCGGTCAAAGGCAAAGCGGCGTATCGAGCCTGGGTTTGAAACAGAATCAGGGAGGGGGCAGCACGTCCGACTGGGGAAACAGGGGTCGCCAGACTCGGGGGAGCCGTGTCTCCGCGGGTCTCACCGTCACGTCCTGGCTGTCCTTGGCGCGGTACTGCACGCCCACCACGCGGCCACCTTCCTCCAGCAGCTGCACCACGGTGCCCTCCACGTAGCGCACGCTGGGAAGACGCGACGCGCCCGTTACCGCCGACCCCGTCACGACGCGCGAAGGAGAGAGCGGGAGCACTCGACGCGGCTATTCCAGAGCAATTCTCATACAGTTTATATCCAAGTTGGACGGAACTGTAGAGACATGAAGCTCTTTTTAACAGTTGTCCAGCAGGGAAGAGTAAGCAAGTTACAACATCTTAGGGCACCAGGGGCGGTGCGGGGGCGGCAGGGGCCCCGTGCGGCGCGCTCACTTGGGGTGCTCCATGGCGACGCGGCGCAGGCCCATGATGAAGCGGCCGTGGTGGAAGGCCCGGCCGCTCTGCACACAGCCCCCGTTCGCGGCCGGGTAGGGGATCTGCACCTCGCAGCCACTCTCGCGGTCGTGCACCACGTAGCCCTGCACCACGTGCGCGTCCAGACCCTCCACCGAGTCTGCGTCGCACACCCCCCCGTGTAGCCTTAAACAGACTGTCTCCTTAGTGGCGATGTTGACGCGCCACGCCAGCTACGCGCATTTTTGGCCGAGTCGACCTAGGGGAGGCCCAAGACCAGTTCAAATATTCGCCACTGATATTGGCTGTGAGCGGGACTCGAACTCGGGTCGCCGGGTTAGTAGTGCAGCGCGCTACCCGCTCCCTACAGCGGCTGGTCAGCACGGCGGTTATCTCCAATACGCGTTAATCATTCACCGAGCACTCGGGTGCTTCAATAAACCATATCTGTGCCGGCAGCTGATATGATGACGTACTGCGGATAAGGAATCCCCTATCACTGATTATCACTCTCGCTGAGCTTATATAGAAGTTGCTACCTTTATGTTGAGCCACTGCTGGATAAGGGCCTCCCCACGGCCAAGCATTTCGCGGGGGTAACTGGACCATACTGCACACTGCGTAGCGCGGCAACGGTGGCAGTGACGATGCTCGCAACAGTGGCGACACGTGGCGAGCGAGGGTGGTGGTGGTGACGGTGGCGTGGCGGTGGCGGCGGCCCCTCACCCTGCAGGCCGAGGTCCCGCAGCACGCGGTATCCCCCCGGCTGCAGCAGCTCCCCCACGATGCGGTCGGGCTCGCGCAGGTCGCGCTCCAGCACCGTGACGCGCCTCCCGTCGCGGGCCAGCACTGCGGCCAGCGCCGAGCCCAGCACGCCGGAGCCCACCACCAGCACCTCCGCCTCCTCCTCGCCGTGGGCCCGCTCGCGGAGGCCCCGCGGGCCCGCGGCGCTCGCCGCCGCGCGGCCGCTGGGCTGCTGCTCGCGGAGACGAGGACACGGGCGCGATTGAGAGCGGTTCGCACCGAGCATCGCGACGGCAGCGGAGGGGCGGGGGCAAGCGCGTCGCAGCCGCGGGTGTTGCAGGAAAAAGTGGGGGGATGGAATCATGTTTCTGTGAAAGTGCGGGTGTCGTAACACCCGCGGCTGCGACGCGCCCGGGGGGGGGGGCAGCGTATCCCTGAGGTCGTACGCACGGGTATAGCACCTTGGGTAATCCACTGCTGGATGAGGACCTCCTCACTACGGTTGCCACCTGTCCGGGTTGGATCCCGACAGTTCAGGTGTCAGGAACCGATTTGTGCAATACTGAGAAAGCGGGAAGCCTAGATGTATGGAGCTAAGCACGTTATAATTCTGTAATGGATGTTTGTGAACTGCCCTCCGCCAGTAATGTCGCCGGGCAGCACATACCACGTTTTACCATCGCGGTCGGACGATGAATGTGTTTT